>SJYC01105381.1:0-22521 GCA_006408675.1 Madoqua kirkii
ATGGAGAAAAGAGGAATGGAAAAGACAAGGGGAAATAACTATCCATCATTGTTCAAAAATATTAAAATGTTAAACTTTTAATATATATGGTGTATAATTATAATGTCAAAAGGTGATCTTTTTTCCATTTTTTAATTTTAAAGTTCTATGCTAAAATAAAGTTCTGTGATTCATTAACTTTATAATATTTCATATCATAATAAATGGATTCTTAATTCATTTCAGTTACATAGTATTAATAGTTGACTTATGCCGTAATATGACTTTGATCATTGGTTTAGGTGGAACTTCAGGGGTTTACATGTTTTAGCCTTGTGCCAGTTTAGAGGTGGCATTCATGAGAGATTATCCAGCTTCTGCTTTTTTGCTTAGAATAATAAGGAATTAATTAGCTAACCAAGGCAGCCCAGTATACATTTTAATAGTTTGATTAACAAAGACAGTTAGATCTTCTTGCTGAGCTAAACTCTGTCTTATTTTATCCACTAGTCCTAGGTCTTTCCCTTTTGTTGAATGGATAACTTAAAATCTTTCCTACATTACAGCCCTTTCTGTTATTTTTTTAGACTAGTTGTATGTGTGTATCCATACACTGATCTGTTCGTGTGACTCAGCAAGAGAGAAACTGGGGGAAACCCTGTTTAAATTAATAAATTGTGTAGGTCAAAAGTCATGAACTTCTTATAAATCAGTGCTGTAACATAGTGTGAGTAAAATTAAATCTGTAGATATGTCTACCTACCTGTGTTACTGTCTGATATTCACCTAGGGGGAGGATATGTACCATTAGGAAAATAGGTTGCTAATAGATTGAAGCTATGGTTTTGCAGATGGTAAATATCGTAAGTTCATTATTTCAAATTTCACAGTGGATTTTAAGCTCTACATTAAAATCACATAATGCATAAAATCTATTATTGTGTTAGATTATGTTTTACTAAGTAGTATAACTTGACAATGCAAATTTTACAAAATACTTGAGTAATTCTAAAATGTTGCCATATTTTTATGATGTAACTAAACAAATTTTCCTTATAATTATTTTTCATTAAATGAATTTTGTAGGACAGTCAAGTAATCTTGCCATGCATGAGTTTGTTTTGATATATCCATCTGAATTGATTTTTTAAAAAATTATTTTTATACTTAATAGCCTTAGAGGTAGTTTACCTTTAAAATATGCTTCTAACCTGTTTTAAATATCAATCTTGATTTTGTAAGCATATTACAAATTCCTTAAGGAGAGACTCTGCCATTTCTTATCTGGCACAAATTTCAGCCTAAAGATGGTGCCTAATAAATGCTTATTTAACTAAGCTTCATTTTTATCTCAGAAAAAATTTTTTTAATCAGTGGGTATCTCTTAATTACAGTGAATTTTAATGATTCCGTAAACGTCTTTGAAGAACTTCTAAATCCTGCGTATGTTCAAGAGAGTGTAGGTGAACAGTCTCATGAGCACCAGAGTATGTTTTTTGAATGTTTAACTTCATTAGAACTAGTTTCCGTGTGTTTTGAGGTGCTAAAACATTTTAAAAACCAGTTAAAATATTTGTATTAGTTTTAAATTGCATGTTTCCATTTTTTGTAACTACTTTGTTTTTCAGGTCTATTCAGCAGAGAATCACTCAAACCTGTCCAGGTTTTCTAATTGGGGATTGTGTTCTACATTAAAAAAAAAGTTTACCATTAAAAGTCAGGAGTCCCTAAGGTTTTTGTGGAAAAGGCTTGTCCATTGCCCTGTACTGTGGAGCCATCGTGAATGGGGGCTGCCCTGTGTGTGCATGTGTGTGGGTACAGATGGTGATGTCCCAGGGAAGATGACTAACAGTAGAGTTGTAGAACCGTAACTGGGTGGGGAGTGCCTGCTGGCTCTATTTCCTTCCCAGCTGGGAATTTCAGGAAACTGAGGCAAGACATTAATGGCGCAGAGGGGGATGTGGCCGCTGCAGCTGGCTTGGAGACCTGTCAGGTAAGGCTGAAGATAGCTGCCAGTAGATACTGCTCTACTGCTTGAAGAATCCCTGGTTCATGTGCCCCATTAGCTTTGAGAGTTTCTTATTGTGGACTTCCTGTTTTCATCTTATGTATTAACTTACGTGTTCCTTAACTCTGAGAGGTAAGGCTGGAATGGGAGTGGGTAGGGCTTGCCATCAGCTGTAGGCTCAGTGATCTGAAACTGCAGCAGCATCTCCTGCTGTTTTTTGTTTTGCGGGGAGGGGAGGGGAGGGTGTCTGCTTTCACTGGACTGGGACTTGGTTGTCTTTGGAACTTGGTCCCGATTCTTTACAAAAGTAGCTGTGTAGCTTTCAGCATATTGTTTGATCCCTGTGTGTTAGCATCTTCCTTTCTATAAGAAGATAATGTTATATAATTTAAAAGTCTTTCTAACCTAAAATTCTGGTATTGTTTTGTGACATGTTGATCCCTGGGAGATAGACATTTACACTAAAGAGAGACAGAAATGAAGACAGTGATGACAGGTAGCAAAAGGTGAGAGAAGCATTTGATTTTTGTGCTAGACTTCAAAGGACTCTTAGAGGTGTGTGGATTTCCTTGATGTAGTAGGTGTAAGCAAGGTCGGGGGACGGGTTTGTTTCAGCAGTGTAAGGTTAGGGTCTGGGGTGAATCAGGTATTGTAGAGGTTCGAAATGAACTGAGAGGTGAGGAGAGAGCGTGTGTTAGTAGCTACCCAGAAACTTGCTGGTTCTTAGCTGGAGGTGAGGAGTTGGAAGCCAGTCTTCTAATTTCCTTTGAATCAAATAGGTTGGGAGCTTCAGGAATCATTATTTCTATTTCCCTGGTCTTGTGGCAGTCTAACCGTTTGGCTTAATGGTGCACTATAGACACTCAGTGAAGAGAGAGTGTGAGTGTGGACAGAAGCACTGTGCTGTGTGTAACGTGTACAGATAGGAGCAGTCCTCTGTTCTTTAGGAAGGAATGGAATGGTGGCAGCCACTTTGATTGAATTTTCCCCGATTCTTCTCGGCCTGATTGATCAAATTCACGTGTAAAATCATCTTTTTTCTTAATTCTTTTTGCCTTTTGGATGTGCAGTTTACCCTAAGTAGGGCATGTGGGCAGGGTCTAAGCAAAAGGAGAGGAATCAGTGGTGTATCCCTTTAAACCCCTGTGCACACAGGCGTGTAAAATCTAGCTGTGAGTACTAGCAGAAACTCAGGTATGAAGTATATGTTGATGGTGGTCATATTTACTCCTGGATTTTTCAGCCATGAATCTTAGTACACTTGGATATGTCTGAAATGAGCTGTTTTATTATGATTTCATAAGCATCTTCGCATATTTGAGATGTAATTGTCCAGAGTTTAGACTGATAATTCTATAAATGATAACTAGTAACTAACAGTCCCTTGGCAGGGTGTACCTTTTAGAAAACAGTTCCCGATGGCTCAGTGGGTAAAGAATCTGCCTGCAATACAGAAGACACAGGAAACAGGAGTTCAGTCCCTGGGTCAGGAAGATCCTCTAAAGAAGGAAATAGCAACATACTCCAAGTATCCTTGCCTGAAAAATCCCATGGACAGAGGAGTCTGGCGGGCCGTAGTCCAGAGGGTCGGACAAAATTCAGTGACTAAGCACAACACAGATGAGTAGGATATTAATATAAATGTCACCAGAATGCTCCCTCAGCCATAGTAACTCTGGGCCATAATCTTACTGCCTACTGTTGTGATGTGGTAGGTAAACTGCTGGAACACAGCATCCAAAATGTAATGACTTCACGTGACAAAAATTTATTTCTTGATTTTATAACAGTCTGGGACAGATGGTTCAGGTTGTGTGGGGTGCCCTCCTCCATGTAGATAAGGACCCAGGTCAAGTGGCTTCTAGGCATCTGGTCTTCAGTCAGCTGAAAGTGGGAAAGCATGGAGAAACCTGAGTGGAAAGTTGTTACAAACAAACCTGGAAATTGTCCAAAAACGATCTCCACTCTGACTGTCCACCAAAATCCAGACTTTTTTTTTTTTTTTTTTTAAGTAGCTGGCCTGCCTTCTTCTCTGGAGAAAACTCACTCTCCAGTCTTTGGATGCAGAATTTTAAGTTGATTCTGGTTATCTCATATAAATAAATTTGGGGGGATTATTTGCATCATTTGTATCTACTTTAGAGAAATCACCAAAACAACTGCAGTAACTGGCTTATCTAGCATCATGGGAAATAAAGCTTTCCATCATACTTGAATTTTTGAATATAAGAAGCTTTATGGCTCTTGCTGTCAAAACACTATACTCTCAGGAATTTTTCAAAGAGTTCTAAAACTTGTAGTTTCTGTTGCTTCAGACACAGCTAACTTTTCTTTTGTGACTGATACTCAACTTGATGGGCCTCAACTGGTTGTACTGAACCTGAATACATTCGCTACCCTTTAGGTGTATTAGAGTGTGAAGAGCAGTTTATTGCAGTGTTACATAGTACTTGGGTTGTTCACCCGTTCCATTGTCCTCCTGCCTAGTTAGCTTCTGACTCCTTGGAGGTAATTTCTCCTGCTCTCTGAATCTGTTAAGAGTGCCTGGACAGACTCAGACAAGTTTATTTGAGCCATGTTAGTATGGTCTTACTGGCTTTTTACTGAAGACTCTGCTGTGCTGTTAGTATTCCTCTCTCTAGGACAGTGGTCCATGAGTCACATCAGAATCACCTGGCCGCTGCTGCTAAAGTCACGGCAGTCGTGTCCAACTCTGTGTGACCCCATAGATGGCAGCTCACCAGGCTCCCCCGTCCCTGGGATTCTCCAGGCAAGAACACTGGAGTGGGTTGCCATTTCCTTCTCCAGTGCAGGAAAGTGAAAACTGAAAGTGAAGTTGCTCAGTTGTGTCTGACTCTTTGCAACCCCATGGACCGCAGCCTACCGGGCTCCTCTGTCCATGGAGTACTCGTTAAAACCCAGCGCTCTTTGGGTTCGGCCCCCAGAGCTACTGAGTCTGTTGGCTGGTCTCAGTGAGCCAGGGGGTTGTTTCCAGGTGATGCTAATTACTTTTCCGGGGACTCTACTTTGAGAACCACTGCTCTACATAACAGAGAAGGCAGTGGCACCCCACTCCAGTACTCTTGCCTGGCAAATCCCATGGACAGAGGAGCTTGGTAGGCTGCAGTCCATGGGTCACTAGGAGTTGGACACAACTGAGCGACTTCACTTTCACTTTTCACTTTCATGCATTGGAGAAGGAAATGGCAACCCACTCCAGTATTGTTGCCTGGAGGATCCCAGGAATGGGGGAGCCTGGTGGGCTGCTGTCTATGGGGTTGCACAGAGTCGGACACGACTGAAGCGACTTAGTAGCTCTACTTTACGCTCTGAGCTATCTTCCATCCACTTTCTTCTTACAACCCTTTTCTTCTCCTGACCTTCTGCTTTCTTTACATAAGAAAAAGACTTTGAGTCCAGGACTTGAATTGTTGCCTGTGAATAAGGTACATGGGGCTTTAAGTTATTCTTTAGCTGAGGTTAATTTTGCTTTTCTGGATCAAGTCTGTGTTGTGAGTAGCTGAAGTTATCAGATAAGTAACTGCTGAATTAATTGTTACAGGGGTTCCTGAAGCTCAGCTAAGATCACAAATACCGTTTGTGAAAGCAGGCAACAGGGAGTTCTTCTACCTTAGTAATGCTAATAGGCATTACCTAAAAATGAATAACACAAGTACTGTGGCTGTTAAAATTTTAAACCCCTTGGATCTAGAACTAGTAATCAAATCTTCTATTTTCATGTTATATTTTAATATGTAAAGATTTTTATATAAAGATCAACTAAATTATTAATGTTAAAGAAATAAGTGTTTATTGATTCAATAGCAGCAGTCTTGAAGTCAGACTTTAATTTTTCTTTTGAATTTGGTACTAGTTTTTATTCATTGGAAAGAAATTTAAAGTTAAAATTACATTGTTAACTAATATTAATCTTATTTTTTGTGAATATAATTTTTTATAATCAGACACAGTCATCTTGGAGTAAGTTTATTGTTCATAAAACAGTCGCTGTCACTTGAGAAAGAAAACGATTCTCTTGATCCAGAAGAGTTATGTTTAGTTACTAACTTCGTCGCTAACCTCCCATTTTCTTCTGACTCTGTTTAAATAATAGAAGTAAAAGCTCACCACCTTTGCAGAGGCTAATTTATCTGAATTAAATTATCAGTTAATTTTATCAGGTAATTTTGTCAAGTTTGGGGGCAAGCAAGTCACTTTTCTGTTTTTTCAAATATTTCAGTGATCCAAATAAATTACCGAATGTGCAGGCCAGAGAGTATAATTCTTAAAATTGTAATTCAGTTGTTTTCAAGGCAGAAATTTGGATAAGTTATTCACATTTTTAGAATTTAGGCACTGTAGTTTACACAGCTAATATTTATTGAATTAATTATTGAAAACTCATATGCAAATGAAGCTCTTGAAGGTAAGGTTGAAGTTGGCCAAATGAAAGATTACTGTGTGTAGACATAGAAAGCAAAATACTTGTGCAGGCTATAGTCTCCACCAAATATTATGTAAGAGTAATGTGATTGATAAAACTTGGGTTAAATTCATGAACTCACGGTATTTGCTTAAATTTGGTCAATGAGATTAAATAAACTTTGTGAGGAAGCTTTAGGGCATGCACTTGATAGTTTTATTAATGCCTGCAGTGTTTCTAATATGTAAGTAGTCTAAATACCTTTTTATCACAGATATTCAACTAAAATGAAGTATGATTACATTGTCAGTTGCTGAAATTGTTTAGATATTGAGGGGAAAATCAGAGATGGAAACTGAATTCCATTTATATTGGTTAGGTCCACATAGCTTTTTTTTAAAAAATAAAGTATTTTGGAGTATATTGAAACTTGCCATTTTTGTTATGTAATGTAATAGAGAATATTTGTACTCTAATCAAATACAGTTTTTAATAATGAAATGTTACTGTAAATCAGTGAACATGTTTTACTTTATATTTTCCTAAAATTAAAAATATGCTGATTCTTCATGCTTCTTAGAAGAATGAGAAAGAATACTTTATTTGTGGTATCTTCATGGTCCTATTCAAGTAATTTTTAGTTCAATTTTTTCTTTTGATAGGGGCTTTAGAAATAAGAATCAAGTTTCTTCTACTTGCTAATATATTAACAGGATTTAAGGTACACATTGAAGGGTGGTGAAGGGTCTGTAGTAATATGTCCCTGAATACTTTTAAAATATATATGTTTCTGACCAGGACCGATACTAAACCTGTCATTCCGATTTCTCACTCAGATCCTTCCTTTTCCCTCCAGTTCTGCATATATGTTTATTGAGGGGTTTTATTTCTGGTACTTAACTCTTGGAAATAATTTGTGTACACTTAATATTTGCAGGCAATAACATTAGTGCCTCATGTGGGAAATGTTCAGAGAAACTTTTAAACAGACTTAGTTTTATCATTTCCCACCCCCTAAAAAAAAGAAATGTTGTAAGAAACATAATTGTGTAATCTTTTTTTTCTCTTTCATAATTTTGACTTTAAAGACTAATATATAATAAGACAATATACTATTTATTGCTTACATTCATGAAATATTTCTAACCATAACGGATTTATCTCATGGCTTGAAATATTAGTGCTTAAAAAAGCTAGTAATTAAAATTATTTGCCAGTTATCTTGGTTCGGTGTTAACTTTTAAAGATTAATGAAAGATATGTACCAACATTTCTCAGAGTGGTCTTAAAATGTCTTTCTCACCAGGGCCCATCCTAAACCTACCATTTCAATTTCTTACTCAGATCCTTCCTTCCTTTTCCCTCAAAAGGGAAGAGTTCTGCAGAAAGCTGTTTTAGAAAGCCTTTCAGGTAATTCCGACATCCATTTCTGGTTAAGAACCAGTGCTTTACAATGTTTGGGGCAGTGGAGAAGCACTGGTCTTGTTACAGTGAAGTGAAACAGGAGTCCCCTCCTCTCCTCCAGTAACTTTCTATTCCTATATTTATAATTAAAAGAAAATGTTCACATGTTGTCTTAAAAGGTTTCTTTTTTTTTTTTTTGAGTTTTGGTATGATTATTATGGAGCTGTTATTGTCTGCGTGCACAAGAATGTATAGTTTCTAAGTTAGTAAAAAATTATAGATAGCAAGGATCCTAAACTACGTAATTCATTTTCCCAGCTTCAGTTCCCTCTAAGCTGGCTAAGCCATATGAAAATTTCCTAATTACTTTAGAATATGTCCTAACTTCACTTGGTACATCAGTTCATTTCAGAAATTGTTAATTCTTCTGCATTTCATTTGCTGGGTTAAGGTTTTTTCCTTGTCTGATCTTTTATGAAGTTGAGTAAACCTCCTGTAATGCTTAGAAAGATGCTTGAGCAAGAAATTTAAGACTCATCTTTGCTCATTTTCCTTCATCTTTACAGCTAGTCTGTTAGTAATCCTGTCAATTCAACCTTCATGTTATTTATATATCTCAAATATATGTTGCCTCCATCTTAGGCCATCCCATACTCCAGCCATACTGGTCTTCCTCACATATGTCAAGCTTCTTTTTGGCTCATGTTCTTTGTGTACATTATTTCATTTTGTTCTTTCTGTAGACGGTTCCTTCCCTTCTCTTAGGCATCACTTACAGAGTGATTTAAAGTGTCACAGAGAAAAGGACCTTTGACTAATGAAAAGGAAATTTCCCATCATTATCCTTCATTGTGTTCTCCTGTTCGTTTCCTTTTTAGAACTTAACACAGTTTGAACTTGTGTTCTTTATAATAGAATGAACGATTCTCTTCATGCCCACTGGGATATAAGCTGTCTTGTGGAAGGAATTGTGTCTAGAAGCTTATTAAATATTTTTAGAATGGAAATAATTGAAAATGACTATTAAATGGAGGACCTCCTCTAATATAAAATAAATATCCTGATGAGAATATGTATTTGAAAGTGGCCAGCTTTTCCCCCGTCTCTGTGCTTTCCTGTACTTAGATGGCCCTTCCGTTTCTTGAGATTTTTCCTAGTTTCATTGATTAGATCAAGTGCCTCTTTTTTTTTTTTTCCTTTTTCCCCTACCCTCATCAGAGCAATTTCTGTTTCGCTAGTCATCATTACTGTCTTCTATCTCTCTCTCTGCTTCTATAATGTTTTCGGTATCTCTTAATGTTTTTAAATTTCTGTCTGCATGTTTTATACATATTTATTTCCTTCACCAAAGTTAAATGCTTCTGGAGGCATTTTTATCATTTTATTTACTATTGTGATTGCCCATGGAGACCTAGAGTAAACACTAAAACTGAAGAGCTTTTGGCATTGTAGTGGGCTTTATGTATGTAGTACGAACTTCACTAGATCAGAACTGAATCTTATTTCCTGAATTCCTGGAACCTTGCTCAGTGCCTGACCTCATGCAGTGGTTCCAGTAAGCTTTCGTGTGTATCAGTAGTTACAGATTAGCCCGTGGTGCTTTAAATGTATAGCTTCCTGTGCCCCCATTGAAGACCCGCGGGGTCAGAAACTCCATTTTTGGAGCACTGCCATTGCCTGCATGTTTACAAATTTCACAGGAGATTCTGACATCTACCCTTTACTTTGAGAGGAAAATAAAAGTTCAAAATTCCAGAAAATTTGAAGGAAGGTGAGATTTTACCTGATTTGAATGAGGGTATCCAGAATGAAGGTTCATGGAACACCCAAAAGATGGGTTTTAAAGGATAGATAGGATTTCTTTAAACATTTGTAACACAGGCAGTTGAGAATCTGTGAAGTTTATTTTTTGTTTCCTATTTATTTTAACCAGTTTATTACCATGATAGAGAATTTTTTCACTCAGTGAACTTTTAAAAAGTAGTTCCACCTGAGTTAGGTAAAGACTGAACAAATGTAAAGAAAACCTCAGGCGTGGTGCTGAGCTGTAGGGTTGGAGCAGGCTTCTGCTGGAAGAGGCGTTACCCTCAAGTGCTGACTGTGGAGGAGCACTCCAAGTCCTCTTGGAGGGACTAGGATGGGATAGATCTTTTGCAGCCTGGCACTTTTTTTTTTTTTTAAACACACTCTGTTGGTGTTCATGTGCAGTGATTCCTCATGAGAGTTAAAAATACTGTCATTAATTAGCTCACGTGGTTAGTTCTGTTTCTGTACCTTTGGCTCTCAGTCACTGCTTTCGCTATGGTGATTTCTTTTTCATTTATCTTTTCAAAGAAGTATTTTGAAGTTTGCCATTTGTGTGATGTGGAGAGCCAGCTATCTAAAAGAGGAGTGGAATTTTGTTTTAAAGTTAAAATTATTGGGCAAGGTTCGAAAAAGGTTAGATTGGGCAGGAACTTGGGAAAATGAATGAAAAATGGCACCGAGATAACACGTCGTCTTTGAAGGACCTGGTACTTCTCTCTTAAAATTGTTACCAATTTTATTTGCCATTAGTACCCCCAAGGTTGGCACATTGTTTCTTGAGGGCTGTCAGGATATGGGGAGAGGAGACAGGACTGGACAGGTGGTTTGGAGCACGTTGATAGCAGGCACCTGGAGCTTAGCAGGCGTCAGAAACCTAAGACTTAATTACCATTTCTGCCCCTAGAGGACCTATGAGCCAAGAATACCATAACTTAATTAGAGCTTAGAACAGTGGTTTTCAAACTTTTTTTTTTGTTTTAAAGCAGCAGAACTCGTGAAGTCTGTATATAGTCCCTAAACCTAAAATTATGTAAAGCAGATAAAACTGGCATTTACAAGATCAGACTTCTATGGTGGTTCAGTGGTTGGGACTCTGCACTTTCAGTGCAGGCAACGCAGGTTTGATCCCTGATCAGGGAACTAAGATTCCCTTTGCCATGTGGCCCCCCGAAAAGAAAGTTAAAAAAAAAGATCAGGTTTATTAAACTTACTCAGTGATAAGAGAAAGTCTGTGGTATTTTGGTGAACACAATAACTTGAAACTGGTGGGTGAAGGACAGTAATTAGTCTTAAACATTTCTCAGTCTCTTTGTGTGTTTTCTATCATATAGTAACAAAAAAAGTCATGACTTGCATGAATAAGTTGTGCACCCATTTTTTCAATTTTTTTCTGAGTGCATGTGCATTCAAATAAAGTTTATTGCAATTACTACCTTCCTAATCAAAGATCCATGTATATACACAGGGGTGACAGGAGAGAGGGTCTCTATTCTGTAGAGTCTCCATGAAAATACTTTAATGCAGACAAGTATGTCGGTGATGATCTCTAGTGTGTTGAAAAATGAATGCATGCTAATTTGGACCTGCTTTTGTGATTTTATTGTGATTTACTAAAAGTAAAAAAAAAAAAAAAAGATGAAATTCAAATCAAGAATTCACAGAGCCCTGAAACATTTTTAGAAGCTTAGGGTTCTGCAAACCACTGGCACAAAGGTCTGCTTCTTGACGGGAAGCTGTCTGCTGGTACTCAAGATAGGAAAGCTGGAAGGGTTGCCCTTTTCTCACCTGAACCACAGAACAGAGGAATGATTTGAGTGGCTATCTGGTGAATTCTCCAAAGGGTACTGTGTGACAAATAGCATTACATACAGTGGGTGTCTTAGAACTTAGCTCTCCTTTCTCTGAGAAAGGCTGGGGAATTGAGGAATGAGGAAGGCTCAAGACCAAACCAAAAACCCCCACCACCTGTCAAATGACTGTATTCAAGAAAGAATACAGTTTTCAGGACAGTGTGCAGTGTTGTATTGGCCGTCTTCACGCCTCCTTCTGGAGTCAGTCTTGAGTGATGTGTTTGTTTATGAAAAGCTTTTAACCTAATTCATGTGAAAGGACAAAATGATATTTCTGAAGGTAGCTTGAGTTCTTCAGTTGTCTTTCTTACAGAGGATTTTCCCCTCTCTTCTTCATTACAACATAATTATTGTAGACAGAACCCCCTAACTCATGAAGTGGAAAAGCACCCTAGCTTTGTTGTGGTATATTTTGAGGTTCAAAGATTGTACATATTGAGTTTTGGTTTTAGAAATAATAGGGAAGGCAGTTTCACCTTTGCAGGTCTTGAAACAGAACATGTTACTCTTTTTCTTTTAATTCAGAATATTTTCTCTGACCTGTGAATATGAGGACCTTGTGTTTAGGGGATTAAGTGACATTTCACTAGCTTTTCATGTATGGCTGTAAGCAAAGCTGCCCTAGATATATAGATGACTTCTTGGTGGATGTATTTAATCTCCCCCAGTCACACATATACATACACGCGCGCGCGCGCACACACACACACACACACACACACACGTGCAGACATGCACACGGAAGGCAGCTTTTCAAAGTTTAAACAAAACACAGTAATAGCTTTGGCCCTTGAAATACTTTACACTTATAGTCCCTGCAAATTTCTTGTTGGGTGAGAAACCCTCTGGTATGGATGATAGCTCTTCTGGTAAGCTTTCTAGTTTTAACATTTCTTATTGTAACCAAGTTAATGCTTTAACCAAGAACTGCCTATGGCATATAGATGCCTTCAGTTTATCAGCTACTCTTGTAGCTGAAAAGGAAGTTGAACTGTTTTTTTGGACCCATTAAGTTGTCCTTTCCACTTGGGTGTTGAAAGAGCTTATGAGCAGTAGCTGTTCTGATTGTTGTTGGTTGTTTTCTCTAGGGAACAAGCTACCCTCTGAGTCAGCACTGGACTTGAAGATAAATCCTACAATTCATGAAACTGACTGATTCGACTAAAGGATGGATAGTTTGGGCAGCGTTGGACAGCTCTGAGGGGTCTGTTTGTTTAACTGAAGGGATTGTTGAGTTCAGCAACTTTTAATTCCCCTAATCATAAGGGGTTGCTGTTGTGAAAATAGGGTTTCTGAAGGAATCAGTTCTGGCAATTAACGTCAGTATTCTTTTTGACTTTGTTTTCATTTTATCACCACACTTAATGAAACAGTTCTTTAAAAGCGTAGAAATTTTACTGCTATATGTTGACATCAAGAATTAGTATGCCCCTGAGGTCCACAGAGGGCCTTTGCGATCTGTTTATGAATTCAAGTTATCCTTATTGTGGGGGTTCATACACATTTCTTGCCTGTAAACCTTTTGGCATTTGGGTTGTTTCATCTTTGTAAAGGTAGTTTGCATTGTGGCTTGAAACTCTGAGGATTAAATTGAACTTAATTTGATTAACATCTGTTTTATTAGATTAGTGAATAATTTTTATTGTGGCTCATGGCTAATATTGTAATGTGATCTTGATAATTAGCAGTGTTTAATCTTAAACGGTTATTGTTATTTTTTAGTCTCAGTCTTCAAGGAAATGAGAATAATTATAATGTTGAATTAAATGGATTTTTAAAAAATGAAACATGAAAGTTTTAAGCTACAGAGAGGAAATTTCTCATATCCTGATATTCTGAGCCCTTATGAATTTACACAGGAATACTGCGAATTGTCTTTGGGGAGGCTTTTAAAAACAGGTGTGGAGTGATAAAGGAAATATTTCAACCAAAGGTGTATGATCCATTTGGTAACAACTTCTGTGGTTTGAGAATTAAAAGATTATAAATGTTAATTTTATTTTAACCATTTGATAGTTTGATTTAAAATGTATAGAAATAAGAGATATTTTACTTAGTATTTAAATTGATTATAAAATATCTTTCATTATTTAGGGTAGAAATACAAGTGATCATTGATCATGTCTGAGTTTGAAAAATTGGGCTTTAGCCAAGTGAGCTTTCATACATTTTAGCTTTAGGTTCATTAGGTTCATTAGTCTGGTACTTTGGATTAATAAAATTTTTAATCAGTTTTGATAATTATCTGCAAAGCTGAATTTGACTGAATAATGGAGTTTTTATGGGGAAAGAAGTAAAGACTGTACAGACTAGTATTCTCTTGGCTTTCACGTCCTGTTGCTTTTTAAAGTGGGGTTTGTTTTATTTTGTGTAGTCTGTTGGAAGATTAGATCCACATTTAACATACAGACATGCCTAGGTGATGGTTGTCTCAGTTAAATATTTACTTATGTCCACTTTTAAAGTTTTCTTACCTCAGTTTGTAACTTAAAATTGATAGTAAAATGTTCCCAAAACAGAATTTAGCAAAATATTTAAATTTTAAAAACTTACTGGCAACATCTTGAAGGATTATTTATTGCCATGTAGTTCCTGGATTCTTAGGTGCCATCTCTCATAAAATGCACCCTGTCAGTGTAATAATAGCCTTTCGAGGGAAGGGAAGAGAAATTAGTATCATCAGAAATTTAAAAAAACTTTAATAAAGAAAAAACATTTAAATTTCTTTATTGCTAGGATTCTTCCAAAACACTAATCAGGTCTTTAATTCTAATTGTCTTTAAACTCAGTTTTTCTCAGTCACCCTTGTCCTCAGCAGTTCTACACAGCTTTGTATGACTTGTTTCTTCTTACACTACCTAACTCTTTAGGATTGCCTAGGAATCCAGAAGCTTTGCACAGATGAATGCTTTAAACCTGGTGTACCATCCTTCTCTTCTTTAATATTTTATGTGTTCTGATATTTGGCAATTCTTCCGCCTTGATTCACATTTGCTCCTTATAACTTTTTCTTCTAGGTATATTATTTTTTTATGACTTTTAGGGATTTAAATTTGGGTTAAACTCAACAGCGTGGAGTGCTGCAGTGGGTTGTAATAGCGCTCAAGGAACCTAGCGTCTAGCTTCATTTCTACCTTCACTGAATTTATGTGCCCAAGCTCTGTCAGGCACCAGTTATTTAGTTTGTAGAAAGAGGGGAAAAGCTTGGTCTACTTCTGGCTTAAAAATTGGAAATTGTAAAACATTCTCCTCAAACCACTGGCAGTTTATAAAGTAGATTCCTTTTTATCTTTAAATTTAAATAATTGTTTGAATTTAAGTGTGACTTAATGGAGTGATTAGCATTAAGCAGAGATGCTAAGGATTTTTGAGTTTAGGATTTTTAACGATGTATTTTTATTTATAATGCAATAAAAATGACAACTTTAGTATTGATGTAAATCTATGCTCAAGATTATTCTAAACATAAAGTTAAAAGAAGCTTTTTAAGGTTAAATATTCAAACAGCTTTTCTTTGTTTCTTAATTAAATACTGTGTCATGGGGAAAATTTAGTGTATATTAGAGAACTTCACTTTTAAAGAGCTATTTTCCCCTAAAATCACTCTTATCACCTTAATAAACTTCAATTGATTGATAGTGTTTTCTCTGTCCTTCAAATTGCCATTAGTTTTAAAAAACTTACCTATTAAGATGTTGAATTACAGTGTTACAATTTAACGGTCAGCATATATGTATGTGCTCTGGGTACATATACATTTATTGTAGCTATAAATATCTTTCAGGATTCAGGACTATTTCTTTAGGCTGCTTTCCAGAACTAGAATTTTGGGGCAAAAGCTATGCATAGTTTTTGTTGAAAGCAGCTGTTTTTTATGTGTGCATCAAACCACGTTCTGGATGGCACCCAGGGTTACTCTGGAAGTCCAACAGTTACTTACCGAGAGTAAAGTTTTGTCTCATATACTTCTAATTTTTAAATAAGTAAACTTTTGAATCTCTTCTATAATTTTAGTGTACTAGACAAATGTACCAACTAAGGATATCATGCAACCTTTTCTATTAGTAGCTGAAATCTCATTATAAGCCACAACATACATATTTTCTTTTAGTGTATATGTTTAGATAGTTCAGATACTGAAGAAAACAGCTGATAAAGCACATAGGTTCAGCTCCTTTTTATATGAGCTAAATTTAATTTTTCTTTGCTGTATTTCCTAGCCATGAGTGTACATCACTAGTTATATAATTTCTCTCAGTATGTATAGGCCATACATAATGGAATCAACATAAGTCCATTGCCCTAACTTAAAGCTTAGTTGTTTTTCCTTGAAGCATATGTTCAGATGTGAGAACACATTTGCCCTGATATTTCTCTATAATAGTGTTTACCACAGAAAAGTGGTGACTGTACTGTAGTAGACAACTCGGTATCTGTGCAGAAGTGAGTTAACATAGCAGGCTGAAGACTGATGTCCTTAGCAAAGCCTGCCTGCAAGTTTGGCCCTAGGCTGATGTCTGGGACCTTGGAGTTGGCATGTTCCTGCTGTTCCCTAACTGATTAGGGTGGTTTCCTGTACCTAGACCCTTTGTGCAAACACTGTGGTTTGTGCTACACATGTGGTTTCCTTCCAGGCGTGTGGGATTCTGGTGGGTGCTAGGCAGAGGGTGTTTGGGTGACCAGTCGCCTTGAGGACATTGGTTGTCTGGTGGACCTTGGAGGCTCTGGTGGGCCTCCCTGAGCAGATCCATTGCATGTGTGTTCCTGGAGGAAGAGTGACCCCTCACGAAGAAGAACGTATAAGGAAGCGCCCTGGTAATCCCCCCAGACCCTGTTCTCTTGTGATCTGGACGTCTACATGCTACTGTGGTCAGTCATGGTCCTGAGTGCAACTCTGTGCCAAGTCCTTCCAATTTCAGTCTGTTTCTGAACATGGCCGTGGTCTTACTGATCCCCAGTCAAGAAACTTTGTTCCTGAATTTACTTAGAAACTGTAGGGGTTACATTTTAGACCAGTTTATTTATGCAATTGTCGTTGACATCACGTGGAGAATTTTGCGCATTTCTGATGTTATTCTGTAGCTTTTTAACATTTTAGGAAGTTCTATTCAGTAGAATAGAATTATCCTACTAAAATATTCAGTAGAAATCTGTCCTGCATATAGTATAGCTACCTAGAGTATCCTGGGGGTTTGTTTGACAGGGTGTATGAATTGCAGATAACTCCAGACTTTTTACTGTCAGTAATTACAATCAAACACTTAAGAGCAGCGAGTGATAGAAATGGACTAGGAAGTAAAGCTTGTTTCTGAATCACTGAAGAGCGAGCGAGTTGGGACAGGCAGGGCAGAAAGGGCCCTGAGCTCAGTTTTGAAGTTGACCTTTTATACCCATATTTTAAGACATCATAAGCAATATCAAGGAAAAGGATTTATTAATTTGTTGTCCTGTTAGAATTTAGGAGTATAAACTTGGTGTCTGTTATTTCAGCTGTCACTGTGCATTTATTGTTTTATTTGGGAGGGGTTGTGATTGGGGACTTTGGATTAAAAAAATCCATTAAGAATTATATCTTTAGTAGTTGCTTTGGTTTTTGTATTCCTGGTTATGATCTTATAAATTCCTTAGTCTGATTTTCTCTTAAATGAGGCCCTGTTTGGGGTTAGAATTGGCCCTCTTGTTAAGAAGATGATGCTTCCTCTGTCTTTAATCATTCATCTGTTCAATAGGAGATATAGTTTAGTGATTTCTAATCTAAACCATTCTCCTTTGTGTGGCCACACATGACAATTTATTGCTGAGGATTTAGTTTGGTTATTGGAACTTTGATAAAGTTAACTTGAGTTACAACAGAATCTACAATTTTAGTTAAAATGCCAGTGTAATCTAGATTTACCCAGGCTGCATAGATCTGCAAAGATCTACGAAGATACTCAGAGGGCTTAATCAGAAGAATGCCCTTCATCTCAAATTCTTTCAAACTCTTCTTTGTCTTTCACATTTGCTTGTTTGACGTTTACTTTTAAATAGAGACGACTGGCATCTATGCCACTTGACAGCATGAACTCTCCCTTTCTCCTCCCAACTTCCTGTTACGCTCGGATAATTCTGGTGATAGCATTCTTCATTTCCTGATCATAGCTATCACTGTACCAAGAAGAGGAAACTTTCACCTCTTTGTTTCTTTCTGACAGATGTATTATGTGCCAGCACCGTGCCATTGAGAGTATAGTTGGGAATGCAGAGAGGATTGAGGCACAGAGGCAGTTTGAATTGTGTGCTCCTGGCAGCGAAAGATAAAGTACAAAATGCTGGGAATAATTGTTAAATATGAGCATCCAGAGAATTTTTATAGAGTAAGAACATTTTCCAGAAAGTTGACCTAGAATTTGCTGTGAGGATGAGGTCTAGAGAACTCATTGATGATAAGGAGTGATGTTGATAAAGGTACCAGAGGAGGGGACAGCCTTGAAGACTGGATCCGTGAAGCAGCCAGGCACCTTCTGGGAAGCTGTATTGAATCTTTAGGTGAATCAAAGAGGGTTGTTAATATTTCAGTATAGTCTTTTATCCATGACCATGGGCTCTCTCTAAAGTTCTTTTTTCCAGGCCTTTTAAAATACCCTCAGCTGGTAAAGAATCTGCCTGCAATGAGAGACACCTGGGTTCAGTCCTTGGGTTGGGAAGATCCCTGGAGAAGGGAACGGCTACCCACTCCAGTATTCTGGCCTGGAGAATTCCATGGACTATATAGTCCATGGGGTTGCAAAGAGTTGGGCACCACTGAGTGACTTTCACTTTTTTCCACAAAGTTTTGTAATTTTTAGGTTTTTTTCCTCTCTCTTGCGCATGGAACAGTTCCACCTGATTGGCTGCAAGAGGTTTGTCTTTACTTATTCTGTTCAGAATTCTTGTTGAGTACTTCTTGAGTAAGGATTTCTTAGCTCTTGAAAAATCCCAAAGCTTTTCTTTGAGTGTTGCTTCTCCAGTATTCTTGGTCTTTTTTATCCTGGAAACTCACGTACACATTCTTCCTTTTGTGTATCTTAATCAGTCTTCTATATTTTCTAACCTTTATTTCTAGATTCTTGTCTGGTTTACTTTTCTTATCTTCGATTGTGTCTACTTTTTTATTTAACTCATCTGTTAGATTTTTTTCTCCCTTTAATTTTAGTGGTTATGTTTTTTGCTCTTATAGAGTCTAGTTTGTTCTGTTTAAGAAGAACAAATAGCAGGGATATGTGTGTGTGTGTCTGTGAGTGAGATGTTTGTCACTTTTTTCATGACCTTAGTGATTTTAGCTGTAGATTTTTAAAAATCTCCTTTATAGGTTTCTGTTATCTGGGATTCATTGTTCTGTGGGTTCTGATTCTCAGTGCACTGATCAAGTATTGTACACACGTGAATCTGGGAGTTCCTTCACGTGGGGTTATTTTCTAGAGAGAGATCGATCTCTGTGGGTTATGCATTGTAGAAGTGTTTTTTGAAATAGTTGGTGTGTGCTTTATCCAAGTATGCATTGCCAGTGCAATTTAAATTTTATACTCATCCCTCACCAGGATCCCCAACATGAAACCTCCTGGGAATTTTCTCTCCTGCCCCAGTGCAGGGTACAGAGATTGGGTTTTCATTTCTCTTGATACCACCCCAGCCTTCTCCTTAACCAAGATTACCTTCTGCATCTGTGGGCGGGTGGGTAGAAGTTTTCTCCTCCAGCAGGACTGATGGTACAGCTTTTCCGACTCTTAGCTTTACACTGGAATTTGAATTTCGTTCTCCACGTTTTATGTGCCGAAGGCCATGTTTTATGTGCCCAAGCCTTAACTTGTAGAGTCTGTATCTGGCCTAGGATGTGATTTTCCAGAGTTCGCACAATACAACCTCTAATTCATAATTTTGCCTTAATTTCTTGCTCTTGGAGTTATGTTTTTATTATTTTTATTTCAGCTATGTTTTAAAATGTGGATATTCTATTTTATCTCACAATTCGGTGTGTTCGTAGTTTTGGTTGGGGTTGAGGAAAGATAATGCTTATTTTAGCATTATCTTAAATGGATGTTTGTATTTAAGACCAAATATTCATTTGATATATATTAATATTGGAGCCATTTACTTAATGCATTCTGTCATTATTTACACGTCTTTTGTTTGGTTTTATTTTGGAATTTTCAGGTATAGAATAATGTCCTCCAGAAACACTGATACTTTTACCTTCATAAGTTATGCTTGAACTTTTTATATCCCTCTTTGTTTCATTAATTGCTCTAGTTAATTTATCCAGTGATCATTTATGTCTTGTTCCTTACTTTTATTTGAATTTGGTACTTTTAAGAAGGATTTTTTTCAAATAGTCTAAAGCAGTTAGCTTATCATAGCATAACTTAAATATCTAAGTTTGTATATTCACTTAATAAGAAGTTATAGTGTAATTATTATATATAATGTCACCAAAATATCATTTTAGGAGTGAATTACAAAAGTAATGCAAAAAATAAATACACAAATGAAATATTTTTTAATTAGCTTATTGTTTTAAATCAAGATTTTCATTCTTCCAGATTGTCTATCGTGGTATCCTCACTCTTTTGCTGTATTTGCTTAAGTGTTCCAGTGACTGAGTACTAATTATTAGCAGACTGTTGCAGTAGCCACAAGTAGTGCCCTGCCTCCACCCCACTGTATAAGGAAAGATGAAACTTACAAAGGAACATTTACATGTGAGAGATGAAATCTGTTCGTTTCACCTCTGTTTTTAACTGCTCATTTCTGTAGTAATGTTCTGCTGTTTTATGCCATCTATAATGTTGTATTGGAGAAGGAAATGGCAACCCACTCCAGTATTCTTGCCTGGAAAATCCCATAGATGGAGGAGCCTGGCAGGCTGCAGTCCATGGGGGTCTCAAAGAGTCAGACACAACTGAGCGACTTCACTTTCTTTCATAGTATTATGTGTGGGTAGTTAGTGTTGTGTTGTGGTTGTGTTTACAATACCAGACAGAAAAACTCTCACCAAGCAGATAATATGCATATTTACTCGTATTTCTGTAACATGTTGGTAAAACACTTTGGTGCCACAAAGCTTTGCCCTTTGTGACTAGATTTGATGTTTCTGTAGTTTAGAAGTTAAATTTCATTTCTCGATTCCCATACAATTTAGTTATGTTGTTCTGCTTATGGGCTGCGATACTTGTTACCATTGTGCATGTTGTGTTTTGTATGTGTTTAAATAATTCCAATCAGCCTCTGGTCAGATACATGAATTCAGATTTCAGTGCTGAAAGTTTGTAGTAGAAAGCCACAAAATTAAGAGAAAGCTTGTTACTTACAACTGGTAAATTCTACTAGTTTGTTTTTTGTATCTTTTTCCACATATTTAGCCTTAAAGAGAGATTGTACTTTTTGTTTGACTTGTACCCCTATATAAGACTTAGGTGTTGGGCACCTGTATTGGATATTGGCTAAGAGTTCAGGCTTTGGAATCAGACCTGAGGTTGAATCTTAATTCTTTTGTTTAATAATCTATATTTGCCTTTACAATAAATTTTTAAAAGTTATTTTTAAGTTAGTTTCTTCCTCTGTGAGGTGACTGTGATATACCTGCCTCACAGGATCTTTGTGAGGATTTAATAGGCTGGTGCTTGTGAAGCGCTTTGTTTAGCGCCTGACACATGGAAAGTGCTTAAGAATTGGTAGCTGTATTTGTTGCTGTTTATTTAATTCAAAGGTAGCAAACAAATTTACTCTTTGGTGACTTGGCCAGCTTTATTATCTAGGAAGGGCTTAGAGATTAGCTTTAGGAAACCTAATCTAGATGTGTTTCATACTCGATAATTGGGGAGTAGTTATCTTTTGAAAATAATCCTCCCAAGTTTTACAGTATGTGATTAACCTATAGTTAAATATATACTATACAGAGTTAGAAGAAAATGCAGAACTCTGGAACAATTTTTTTTTTAAAATTAAGCCTATATCTTAATAGCTTGGTTTCCTTATAAATATGTTTTTAAAGGTTTTAGATGTTATGACATATTTGCAAATTCTTGACCAATTATGTCAGTACAGTAGACATTGTGTTACCAGCAGAAAGAGTTAAGCTGAAAGTGTGGAGACTTGGGTTTGAGACCTGGCTTCGCTATTAGCTACATACATTTGTCCTTGGTCAGATAAAAAAAAACCCTATATCTAAATTCTGATCTCTACTGTGGTGGTTGTGACCTGACCTACCCATTTAGTTGCTCAGAAAATCAGGTGACATAATTTTGTCAGGACTGTATAGGAAGTACAGAGGGCTATCTAGAGTAAAGATAAATATCAGCTCAGTTCTCACTTTATTTTTGTTTACCTCCATCTTTTCAAAGAACAGTGTTGATGTTTTATGAATTCTTGGTATTTGAAATTCATACTCCTGCTTAATGAATCATATTTTTGTGACCAGAGGCATTTTGGTAACTTTTTTCTTGAATTATGAGATGGCCTATTATCCCAAAGGTGAAGAAGGTTTTCAGTCATTCCCCAAATAGCCAGAAAATCGTTTCTGGATAACCCCCCCACCCCCCACCCAGAAAGTGTAACTGTAGCTCTAGAAACTATTTTCAGTCTGCTCAGAACTGATCACCTCCATTAAGCCTTTGATGAACTCTACTGGGTTTTACTTAATTTGCATTCCATCTGCATTTATGCATGTAGTTTTCGGTATATTGGTTTATATTTGAGTGTTTCAGTGAGTCATTTTGTGTCTTCCTCATGTCTTACTTTCTCAGCTAGCCTGGAGTCTCCTCAAGGGTGGAAGACAGTTGTCCTTCCCTTTTCTTCACCGTAGATTCATGATAGAGGATACTCTGCATACATTGCTTTCTTAATAGTTGTGTTTAGGTAAAACTTTCAAGAACAGGGTAATACCAGTTGGCCTAAGTATGCATCTGCAGAAATTTTGTCTATTATAGTGTATGCCTATTTAAAGACAAAAGGCATCAAAACAGTATACTTCTTGATTTAAAAAAATATGGTATTTAAGCTGCCATGTATTTCAACTAAGACTAAGTTTTCTTTTG
>SJYC01105383.1:0-69596 GCA_006408675.1 Madoqua kirkii
AAGATTGCTGGGAGAAATATCAATAACCTCAGATATGCAGATGACACCACCCTTATGGCAGAAAGTGAAGAGGAGCTAAAAAGCCTCTTGATGAAAGTGAAAGAGGAGAGTGAAAAAGTTGGCTTAAAGCTCAACATTCAGAAAACTAAGATCATGGCATCTGGTCCCATCACTTCATGGGAAATAGATGGGGAAACAGTGAAAACAGTGTCAGACTTTATTTTGGAGGGCTCCAAAATTACTGTGGATGGTGATTGCAGCCATGAAATTAAAAGACGCTTACTCCTTGGAAGAAAAGTTATGACCAACCTAGATAGCATATTCAAAAGCAGAGACATTATTTTGCCGACTAAGGTCCGTCTAGTCAAGGCTATGGTTTTTCCTGTGGTCATGTATGGATGTGAGAGTTGGACTGTGAGGAAGACTGAGCGCCGAAGAACTGATGCTTTTGAACTGTGGTGTTGGAGAAGACTCTTGCAAGTCCCTGCTATTTTACACATAACAGAGCTTTTCATAGTATGTGATAGAATTTATCAGAAAGTGAAAGTGGAAGACTCCCTGCACGCTTCTGAAGATTGTGATTAGTTTTCTGGTGTGTGGGGAGGGCAGGCTTGGCTTGAGTCTGTAGTCCCTGCAGTGGTGTGGTAATGGCACTGGGCTAGACAAATGGACTGCTGGGACAGGCTAGGGAGAAGTGACACAGGTGGCTAATCAGTGGGGACAGGAAAGCACTGGGAAAAATGGTTTTCTTTATGGTAGAAGGTTGTATTATTGCAGTTGTATCATTTCAAACCACATGCAAAAACTGACTCCAGATTAAGAATTTAAATATCTAAAACAAAATGTGTAATATCTCTAAATGATAATACAAAGCTTTAAAACTCATGCTATAAAATATATGTGATAAATTTAATGTTTCAGTAGGGAAAGATTTCCTATACTGGAGGCAAAGTTTGTTGACTCTTGAAATACTGATAAATGTTATTGAATTAAAGCTAGAAACAACCCAAAGATATCTATAGCAGAGAAAAAGCTTAGATGTTTACATGTTTGACAAAGAAAAGAAAATTAAAGCCACAAATTAGTAAGAGCCTTAAAAACAAAACTGAAAAGTGACCAAAAATAGGAATAGGTATTTCAAGAAAGTAGAAATTTATACAACCAAAAATTTTGAAGAAATGTTGAACATCATTGATGACTAGGTAGGGAAAGGCAAATAAGATACCATTGGAAAGTTTAATATTTATAAGTGATAATCCAAATTGTTTCTAAGAGCTGAGAAATAAGAGTTATGCTGTTATCAAAGATAAATATTTTTGGGTTCATAAAATCTATTTCTTTTGTTGTGTTATAGTGTCTATTTTTATTCATTGTGAGACTGGTGTGCCCTGTAGAGTAGACACACTATGAATCTTGACACTCTTATAGAATACAGAGTGTTTGATATCAATTGTTTGTGAATTTGGTTTCTTCTTTATTTCTTTGAGATCTGAGAGATTTATGAATGTTTGAAAGCTAAAGTCATCTTCTTATGAATTACTCTAGCAGTCCCTACAGAAGTTGACAGCTACCACAGCCTGTTCCCTCTAGAACCACTGCCACCACCCAACCGGATACAAAAATCAAGTAATTTTGGGTACATTACATCCTGCTACAAAGCTGTAAATAGCAAAGATGATCTGCCTTATTGCCTTCGGAGGATACATGGTAAGGAAGATAATTTATCCTCTTTTAGGAGCATATTATTGAGGCTGAGATTATTCAGATATTCTTGAGTGAGTTTTTTTAACTAACATGAATTTAAAGGATAATAAATATATTTATTGTTTCATTTGGAAATTAGTATCTCATAAGGGATATATTTGGCTTCCCAGGTGGCTCAGTGGTAAAGAATCTGCCTATCAGTGCAGGAGGCTTGGGTTTGATCCTTGGGTTGGAAAGCTCTTCTGGAGAAGGAAATGGCAACCCACTCCAGCATTCTTGCTGGGAGAGTCCACTGGACAGAGGAGCCTGATTGGCTGTAATCCATGGGGTCCCAAAAGAGTTGGACCCGATTTAGCAACTAAACAACAAGGGATGTATGCTGCTGCTGCTGCTACTGCTGAGTCGCTTCAGTCACTGGAGTGCGTTGCCATTTCCTTCTCCAATGCATGAAAGTGAAAAGTGAAAGTGAAGTCCCTCAGTCATGTCCAACTCCTAGCGACTCCATGGACTGCAGCCTCCCAGGCTCCTCCGTTCATGGAATTTTCCAGGCAAGATTACTGGAGTAGGGTGCCATTGCCTTCTCTGAAGGGATATATAACATGGCTCTTTTGGCACATTTCTGGGGAAATAAGGGGGAGATGTCATTTCCAGTTAAGCAGAAAATGTTCTCTTTTGCAGGTTTTCGTCTTGTTAACACAAAGTGCATGGTATTGGTCGATATGTGGAAAAAAATTCAGCACTCAAATATTGTAACTTTGCGTGAAGTGTTTACCACTAAAGCTTTCTCAGAGCCTTGTGAGTGACTTGTAATTGTCTCTCTGCTGGTGGGCTTCATTGTTGGAAGCCAGGTTGCAGTAATGAGCATTTGTGTTTTATTTCAAGCTCTTGTGTTTGCATATGATTTCCATGCTGGAGGAGAGACCATGATGAGTAGACACTTCAATGACCCCAACGCAGATGCCTATTTCACAAAGAGAAAGTGGGGTAAGGAGATGATGCAAGAAAGCTGGTTTGACAAAGCCTTTGCTCTATGAAAGAGTAGTTATGTGTTTTAAAGTACGTGTAAGTTTAGCCCTATAATCATTCAGTTTAAAGACCATACCGCATTTTAAAAAGAAATACTTTAAAGAAATGGAATCAGTGTGTAACAAGTTAGGAAATAATATGTTATCTGTAGATGGAAATGAAGATGGGTTATGAAAGACTGATGTAAATATCTGAAATTTAAGTAGCTGAGAATACGATAAAAGTTTTTTTCCTCTTGTTTTTCCTTTAAAAAATGTAATGCTTTCTGAGTAAATTAAAGTAGCTGAGAATACGATAAAAGTTTTTTTCCTCTTTTTTTCTTTAAAAAATGTAATGCTTTCTGAGTAAAATGGTTTGGAAAATGCATTAAATTGAAAAATAACTCCTGTAACTTCACCACTCAAAGCATCATCATTATGAGTCTCTTGACATTTCTTTCTTGTCTTGGTTTTTTGTTTTGGTTTGTTTTGTCTCTTTTACATAGTCCAGTGTGACTCTCTGTTATTTATGTAATTATTTCCCTGAACAAATATTTTGCTTTAAGGTAGGATTCTGTGTTCCTAAAGGAAGTTCAGAATAAATTTTCAGGTAACTTTTACTTAAATGGGGAATATTTTCTTTGTTTAGTATTTAAAGAATTTTTTTATTGTTCATATATTGCAAAGAACTAAAATATTGTAATTACATTCTAACAAATGCTTATTGAAGGGCAAATCATTTCAGAGTTAAAGTAAATTCATTTTGCGATGTCTATTAGTTTGTTTTGGGGGAAGGAAGATGTATGTATCATTTTCTTGTTTGGGGGCAGAAAAGTGTTACCCTTTATGCTGAGGTTTTTGTTAAAGATTTTCCTGAATGTATCCTGAGAGAAAGCAAGGAGAGAAAAGACTGGAGTCTGCCTGACATTATAGATTAAATATATTATTTCTGTTTGCTTGTAACTTTGCTTTCTGACAGTTGAAAGAAGCAAGCTGTGGTTACATGGCTGTTTTGCATTAAAAATCTGGTCTCAGAGTGTGGTCATTTTTTTCCTTTTGTCATGTCATCTGTAGCACACACATAATTTTGTTGAAAGGGATGTGGTATAACCTTTCTACAGAAAAATATAGCTGTAGTTGTTCGTTTATTTTAGTAACAACAGCTGTGAAATGACTGTTGGCTTTAATTTATAGCTGGGTTTCTCAGCCTCAGCACTGTTGACATTTGGGGCTGGAGTAATTATTTTTGTAGGGCCATTCTCTGCCTTGCTGGGTGTTTAGCAGCATCCCTACCGTGTACCCGCTAGATACCAGTAGCAACCCCCTCCTCCCGTTGTGACACCAAAAATACCTTCAGACACTGCCAAATGTCTCTGAGGTGGCAAAGTTGACCCCTGTTGAGAACCACTGATTTATAGCACTCCTTTTTAGTTTATTTTTTTCAAAATCTTAATTCTGCTTTTGGTGTTTGATTATTTGGTATGTTTACATTTTCTTAGAAATCAGTTCGTTTTCTAGTATTTGAAAGTATTGTTTGATGGTATTAACTCCTCTAAATGTACCATATATATTTTAATTTATAGCAATTTATAATCTATTTTCCCAGTATGAATATTGAAAACGAAGGGAAAAAGAGCCAATGTTTGTATAAACTTGTAGAGACATAGATGGAAGTATAATGCTTTCTTATATTATGTAATTTGTTAATTTAAAACAAAAAATAGCATGTTATAAGAGATATGCTAATAAGAGAGTGGGAATAATAATAATAGCATGCCTTACAGGGATTGTGTAAAGGTTTAAAATGACATAACGTGGGCAGAGTAACTAGATCGAATCTGGCATAAAGTATGCGGTGTATTTGCTACAAATATTTTTTTTCCCTATTTAGTTCAGTTCAGTCGCTCAGTCGTGTCTGACTCTTTGCGATTCCATGAACCACAGCACGCCAGTCCTCCTTGTCCATCACCAGCTTCTGGCATCTACCCAAGCCCATATCCATTGAGTTGGTGATGCCATCCAACCATCTCTGTTATCCTGCCCTTCTCCTGCCCTCAATCTTTCCCAGCATCAGGGTCTTTTCAGATGAATCAGCTCTTCACATCAGGTGGCCAAAGTATTGGGAGTTTCAGCTTCAACCTCAGTCCTTCCAATGAACACCCAGGACTGATCTCCTTTAGAATGGACTGGTTGGATCTCCTTGCAGTCCAAGGAACTCTTAGGAGTCTTCTCCAACACCACAGTTCAAAAGCATCAATTCTTCGGTGCTCAGCCTTCTTTATAGTCCAACTCTCACATCCATACATGACTACTGGAAAAATCATAGCCTTGACTAGACGGATCTTTGTTGACAAAGTAATGTCTCTGCTTTTCAATATGCTGTCTAGGTTGGTCATAACTTGCCTTCCAAGGAGTAAGTGTCTTTGAATTTCATGTCTGCAATCACCATCCGCAGTGATTTTGGAACCCAAGAAACCACACTTATTAAATAGCTTTATTTGACCACTTCCTGGTTGTCTTTGATGTTGTCTTGACATATATTACTAAAGCTACTTTTTGAGTCATTTAACATGGTTTTCCAGATGGTATTATCTTCATTTCTGTCTAAATTTGAGGGCTAGCAGTTTTTGAATTTTGTCTTGTGTTCTTCCCTGGAAATTTTGTCTCAAGTCATAAGTACTTATTAGGTGTTTATTAGCGTCACTAGTTAACCGTTTAACTGTGTTGCTTTTGTAACTGATTCAGAAAAGGTTTGTTTACAACCATTTGAATACTTGGATTTATAAGATCATGTTCCCTGAAATGATACAGAATCTAGATTACATTTATGAGGCCCCTTTTCTCTTGATTAACAGTGACCCAAAAAATTATATCAAGAAGCACTTACAAGGTTGATAGAATCAAACGGATTACTTTTCATGATAGACTGGATTATTTTTATGTTTCAACATTACTACCCATAAGTGGCATAAAGTTTCGTTCACTGTTTTACATTTATGTTTTCTGTTAACTGGACGTGGTTGTAATAGAAGAGGCTGGGCAGCATAAGGACAATAAGAAAACACTCCACAGAGATGTTGGTGGCGACTTCTGTTTCCCTCAAGCCACGAAAGAATAGTTCCCACACACCTGAGCAGCAGTAGAGACAAGGTTTAACCACAGTTTAAGAAAACTAAGCCCGTCAGTTCCTGTTTTTAATCAGAACTTGGTTCCCAATTAAGTAGAAGTTCTTACTTCAGTAATTTTTGTTTGCTGTGCAGTAGTTACAGTGGTCACAGAAAAGAGAAGCTCAGTAAGAGCGCTGCTACTGCTGGCAGCATAATACTGAGGTGTAATATCATACATAAGGAAATTTGGGTTTGTTTCTTGAATTCTTTTTGACCTGCATTTTTAGTCTTTTAGTTAATTACATGAAGGTGCCATTTTTTGTGTGTTTATAGGTCAACATGATGGACCGTTGCCCAGACAGCATGCTGGATTGTTGCCAGAATCTCTTATTTGGGCATATATTGTCCAGCTGAGTTCTGCACTGCGTACCATTCATACAGCAGGTTTGGCATGTCGCGTTATGGACCCAACAAAGATTCTGATAACTGGCAAAACAAGGTACTGGCATTTTGAACTCTGGCTTCTTTATCAATCATCTAACCTATGACAGCTTAGTAAACAGCGTGACGATTTGTTTTAAAGAACTGCTGTGACTTTGAGTTCATTTGTAAGTTTTTTTTTTTTTTTTAACATGCTGAGTTTGTAATAGAATGTCTTGTTATTAACCAAGATCTTATAGGGGTTTGGGAAGTATGTATGGTTAGTGTTGGGGGTATATCAAGCAGTGTCAGTACAGGTTTCATATGTACGTCTGTCAGTCTCAGATTTTGACCTGAGTCCCCATAATCTTGAGAGGCTTAGTCAGCACAGCCTGTTGGGCTCTACCCCCAGAATTCCCACTCATGAAATCTGGGATGAGGCTTGGGAGTTTGCATTTCTAACAAGCAGGCGATTGATTCTGTTGCTGCTGATTGGGTTTCATGCTTTGAGAACCAGTGATTTTACAGAGACCTTGACTTCACCAGCATTTGATTTGAGTTGTTGAAATTTTGAGAGTTGTCTTGGGCAGCATAGCATGAGGAGCTCAAGGTCTTAGTACCAGGTTACCTGGATTCATGTCCTGGCTCTGCTAGTTAGTTAACTAACAGCAAGTTACTTGTGTGTTCAGCAATCTATGAGACAGGTGATATTGTTATCTCCATTTTCCATATTTGTAAGGTACCTGCCTCATAAGATTATTGAGAGGACCAAATTAATTAATACATGTAAAATGCTTTGAATGTGCCTGGCACATCTTCATCACCTGTTACGAAGCTAACTGGTTCTCTTTTCCTGCGTAACTAGTAAAGAAGCAGCTAGGTCTGGGAAAAGACGCAATGACCTGGTAGTCAAAAAGCGCAAGTTGCAGTCCTGGCTTTATCCATTCCTGGCTTTCACAACCAAAGGCCTGTCACTTGAAGTCTGTGATGTTATCTCTAACGTGGTGACTGGCAGGGGTTACATGGGGGTAGGGCAGATGGAGGGACTGCTGAGATCCTTCCCAGTATCATAAATGTTCTGTTTCCAATAGTATGCAAATTTTCAAGTCTCATTTTAATTATTCTCTCTAAATTTTTTGATCTTTAAAGGTTGCGAGTAAATTGTGTTGGAGTTTTTGATGTTTTAACATTTGATAACAGTCAGAATAATAATCCATTGGCACTAATGGCTCAATACCAGGTGAGTAAGAATTAACATGGATATTTACTTCATAACTTAAGGCTTGAATTTTTTTAAGATAATTTTTTTTTGAATTTTAAAAGCATTTCAGAGTTTTAAATGTAGATTCCAGTTTATTCTGGGGGTGGTCTCTATGCAGACTTGGAACGTGCATTTCTTAATCATTATGGTGTGTTTAGTGTAGCGCCCTTAGAAATTGTAATATACAGAATTAGTGACAGTGTCACCAGAGACTAGTTGTTCAAATGAAAGTATATTTATATGACTAGGAAATTTGTCCTTAGCATAGATTAGAATACTAACTAGCTGAATGACATTTTACTTAGTTTTCACTTTTTAGTATGTTAAAATCATACTTGTTTTTACTTTTACAGTTGTCCCACTGTCAATCCAAAACTTATTTTCAGAGGAAAGGTGTTGTATAGCTATTTTCTAAAGGATTCTTTTTCTTTTCCTTAATCAAAACCTATCACTCACTTCTTGTACATTATCAGAATTCGGTTATAGTCTGACTTTATGGTAATGTTGTGGACTGAGGGTCCATTGTGTTCTTAGCTATTTCATTCTTATTTCTTGATTAATGCAAGACATAGGTAAGAATCCACCTCTGCAAGGAGCTTTCAGTGTGGCTGCTTTTGCCTTTTTACTCTGTGCAAGTGATATAGTATTTAAAGTCAGTATCTCACGTCATTCTGTTTGTATTCATATTTTTTTGAAGGATGTGCAGTTGTCATTTTGACAGTATTTGTTTGTTTGTTTGTTTCACGTAAGGAGTTTTTGGTGTTTCTGAACATTTATTAAGTTAGGGAGATTTGATGTAAGGCAAAATCTCTTATTTACATGGAGAAACAAGGAAAATACCTTACCTTCTCACTGCCCTTCTCATTTCATTTTCTTTTCTTTAAATCTTTGAAAGATTTTAGTTTGCTTTGTTAAAATTGAGACAAATTCAGAACAAAAAGGAAAGGCCAGGATGAGAATTAAAGTCTAAGTAGTGTGTGATATTCCGGTTAGTTCATGCGTAAACCTCTTCCTTTGCTGCTGGACAGTGGACAGTAGTCCTCAGACTTTGAGCGACTCCTCTCGTCGTGCTCAGTTGCAGCCTCTTCACAGCTTCCTTCCCCTCTGCTCTGGCCCACCTACCCCCAGCAGCTGCCAAGCTGTTCTGGTTGGTAGTGCCATCTAGTGGGCTCTATGTGGAAGAATCTGGCCACCCTCCAGTACCCCCATTCTCACCCAACCCCCACTGCTAGCAGCTTTCTTCTGCAGAGGGAAGTTTGCTCCCTTTCTTATCCTGGTTGGTTGTTTCTTAGCTACTTTCCTGCTTATCATCTGTCTTATATTTAGTGCCTAAGTAATTGGCTCTGAAAATTTTCCTTCATAATCTTTGTGCTTCTGAAAGTGACTGATTATTGACTGTTAAAATGCTAGTGATCTTTATATATCCAAGAAAATAATACTAAACTTTGGGAGAGAAATTAGACATTATTTAGAACCAGTGCCATCAGCCTCTATTGCAAGTATTAGGAAACCCTCTGTCCATAGAACTGGTGTTCTGTTGTTTATGTGCAGCCTCATGGTACCTCTTCATTCCTCTCTATTCTGAATATTTCCTTTTTCTTTTCAATTTCTAGTGAAAGATAAGACTAGTTTGATTTTGTTTTTCTGTAAGTATCACAGCAGGGGTTTTTCCATTTTTTAATTTTCGAATGTCCTTTATTTGTGTTTTGGATTGTATCGTTAGTTACCTTGGAAAACCACACTTCATAAGAAAAAACAATTCCAGAGTTTCAAAACAAACAACTGTAAAGTAAGCACTTGGGCCAACTGATTGGTAGGTTAGAAGCTGCCCCCATTCATAAACTTGGGCTACTTTCAACCAATTATCAGCCTCCCTTTATTTTTCAAAGGCGAAGATTGTATCAAGTTTCCTTTCTTTTTTTTGGAGTGAGTATATATATATGGATTTTCCATATAGCTTATATAAGTAAGGTAAAGGAGAGAATTAATGGTAGTTCCTAGTCGGGGGGCTTATGATTTTACAGAGAAGAGGGTACATAAGAAAGGAGTGTATTGTTTCTTGTAGTCTATTTTTCATAGTCTGTTTCAGACACGTGAATAGAGACTGACTTTCAGTAAAATGGACATAAGTAGAGCCATAGATAGAATCAGAGAAAATCAAGAAGTCAAGAATCAGGAAGAAACTGAAAATGAGTTGGGGGGAAAGCCTCCAGAATTCAACAAATGGGGGGAAAAGCCAGATGGAGGTAAGAAGCAAAAATAACAAACGGAACACTATTTAGCTGGGAATAAGGAAAGGAGAGTTACTGAACGTTTAATGACATTACAATGTCTCTATGGAGCACGACTTCATTAACCTCTTTTATTTGAAAAAATCTGTTCTGATTTAGTCTGGATTATGTGATGTGTATACTTCATTTCTAGGTGGGTATTTCCACCTTGAGTCAGCTTCAGAAAGGTGGCAGATGTACTCAGAATCAGATGGACTTATTTCTTAAACCCATATAGTCCTTCAGCTATTTTGTGCTTTTGTTTTCCTGTTTTCCTATCTTATAATAGGGGATGCTCTAGGTGGGAGATTTAGTTGTAGCATTGATTCAGGATGGAGCCAAACTGAAGATTTTGCTATTTGAGGATGGGGATGTTATGTGTTGCTACATGCTGCTGAAATACTTAATAAATAATACCAAGCTTAAGTTTGCTTTGCTGATGACACTGAATTGAAGCACTTGTAGACTTTTACAGTTTGCTTTCCTATGTACTGATTTCTCTCGATCAGCACGTTTATGATTTCCTTTATCTAACTTGGAATGTTTTATTGATCCGGAGAGAGACTGAGAGAAGTCCTGCCTGAGTTCAGCCACGGCTGTGGTTCCAGAGAGCAAGGACGGTGCCACGGCATTCATGCCCCTTCTTGTGGCACCTGCCCTCCCAGCCTGATCTCCAAACTCAGCCCTGACGGAGTTTTACACAGTTTCTCTGACATGAATCCTTGGCATCTCTTTTCCTGATCGATTCAGAGTTGTCTAATAATTAATTTTTCCACTGATTATATTATAGGATCTTAGGTTCAGAGTATCAGATTCACCAATGGTAGATTTGAACTTTTTAATGTTATTTTAATCATAGAGTTTGATTTCTTTTTATTTTTTTACTCTTTGGGAAGGATGTTGTTAAGGATAGCTATGTAGTCCTAAAGTTTCAGTAGCAATTGCCTTGAAATACTCACTTGGTTTTGCAGATAACACCATTTATAAACTTCTACAAAACCAGTGGCTCTCAACGCTGGCTGCATATCTGAATCTCTTATGGAGTTTTGAAAAATACCAATATGTAGATCTTACCCCAGACTAACAACACCAAAATAGGATGGAAGGATAGCCACCGGGTGATTTTTGGTGGGGGGGGAGCGGGGGAGTGGGGGCAGCTTCTCAGGTGAATTTTATTGTAAAGCTAGATTTGAAAGCTCCTATGGAATATTTATTTATTCCATAAATAAAGATGTATCCAGCAATTCAGATGAGATCTCAGATTGTAAAGATTTATGTGAGTTTTCTGTAGAAATTACTTCACATGATTTCCTTGAACACTAAAGTGTTCCATTGTCTTGGAGGTATGTGATTACTGATAGTTAACCTGCCAAACAGGGCCACTTAGGTGACCATTCTGTTTCTAGGAGTTATTATTCAGTGAGCTGTCTTTTAAACATTCTTTTGGAAGAAAGTCCTCAAAGAGGGAAATCTTTGAAACAAAGAAACGAAACAGGTAGGAAATGAGGTGGTTACAGAGCTCAGAGATCGACTATAGTGTAAAAACCTGTCTGCTTGGAAACAAGGGCAGATGGACTGTCATGGAGGTTTGCAGCATTGTTGATGTCTAGAGAATGTGCTCTGAAATCAGGTATTGCTGACATTGTGTTTGGAGTAAGGGAATTACTTCCCTTTCAAATACACTCTCACTTTTGTGCATCATGGAGATAAAGAAAGTGCCTGTCGTGAATGTAAAGATCACTGTGAATCAGCTGTTTGGTAACCAGCCTCAAATGTCCTGCCATAATAAGAATATGAGCTTTATTTAATTATAAACATTTAGGGGGAAAAAAGGACAGTAAAGCAGCAGTTCTGTAGGTGGCATATGAATTGTTTTGAATAATGTTTCTTAAAGTAGCCCCTAGAAGTACCTTCATTAGAAATACCTGGGTACTTTTAAAATGTTGGGCCTGTTCCCAGACCTACTGAGTGAGAATCTGGGGTAGAGCTGCTCAGAAAGAGTCTTTTCAATGAAGCTCCCAGGTAATTCTGATGAGCACCAATATCTAGGAACCTTGTGCTTAGTTCTTCAGCTTCTTTGTAAAGATGCTTTTTCCATGCAGGCAGTAGTGTCAGTGTATTAAATTTGTACCTATGAAAGAAAAATTAAAAGTTATATTTATTCTTTCATGTCAGCAAGCAGATCTGATATCATTAGGAAAAGTTGTGTTGGCTTTGGCTTGCAACTCTTTGGCAGGAATTCAGCGAGAGAATTTACAGAAAGCCATGGAACTGGTGACAATCAACTACTCCTCTGACCTGAAGAATCTGATTTTGTAAGTTTTAATATAATGATCTTATGAGATAAGACAGAGATTTTTCATGAGAGTCTTTTAACAGTGATTCTATTCATTTTTAGTTTCCACTATTTAAAATCAGGACAAACATAATTAAACAATTTTAAATTTATTTTTATTGCTAAGTATGTATTTCTTGAAATAAATTCATAAACCAGTATGTTTAAATTAGTTATTGGTGTTTTAAACATTTGGCCAAAGGGTAGACCCCCTAGAGCTGCATTGGTATCTATGAGCTACATATGACCTTTTAAATTTAAATGAATTACAGTTAAATAAAATTGAAATGATTCAGTTCCTCAGTTGCACCACGTACATCTTAAGAGCTTAGAAGCTGCATGTACCTTCTGGCTCATACACTGGATAGTGCGGACATGGAACATTTGCATCATCTCAGAAAGCCCATTAGACAGTGCTGCTCTCCAGAGTGGTCAGTATCTTTGTAAGAGCTGTCAGAAATAACCCCATCTGCAGCCCATTTGTGTGGTGTGTGGCCCACACCCCATTTCAGAGAGTATATGTGTCAGGGTCCCTGTGCTTCTCCCCCAGTGTCTTTATACTCGAGGAAATCCTGGATTGTACGTCTGAAAAGACTGGGACTTAAGAGAAGCCCAGTCCACTGTGGGCTGCTGTCACGATGGTCTATAAGATGCGTCTGACATCGGGGATTCTGGAGGGGGGGCAACCAGAACTCTTATTTTAAATGATTCAGGAGAATAGATGCTAGGAAGTCTCCTTTGAAATTTTTTTTTTATGATGTTCTAGAAGCAATTAGAGCTTATTGATCCTTTTCAGTCTCTTTTAGCTTCCAGCTGTTCCTTCTGATCTTTCTGTGTAACCCTGGATGATCCAGTTTCTTTTTGGACTAGCCCTGTGGTATGGAACTGAGGGACGGAGGATGGGGCTGCCCACCTGTGCTTTGTTACACTGGCCTAAGTGTCCTGCTTGTGACAGAGCACTGGAGCCAGCGGTTACCTGGTTCCTCTGATGATCAACTAAGATGATTTCTCTTACATAAAAATATTTGTTTCATATACTATCACAGCAGTGATTTCTAGCCATAGCTGGCAACACCTAGGATGTTTTAAATAATCTCAAGTTATAATTTTCCCTTTTTATAAAAGTGAGAGTAAAGGATATAAGTGTAATAAATTGGCCATAAGTTAATAATTACTGAAACTGGGTAATGGGTACATGAAGATTCATCATCCTCTTCTCTCTCCTTGTATAAATGTTTGAAATTTTCCTTAATAAAAAGTGAATAAAAAAGTCATACTTTCACACTAACCAGTAATCAAAATTTGCAGAGCAGTAAACTGTATCATGTACTTTTGAGCTGATTGATGTGAATTATGAATTAATTCACCTAATTATCCCAATAACCCTTAGGTACCATTACTAGCTCCATTTTAAAGATGTCAAAACTGAGGCTGGGAGATATAAAATAACTTGCCAAAGTCACATAGCTTATAATAACTTTAAGTGTGAGTAGTTAGATATAAATATGTCAGTAATTTCACATGAATGGCTAAGACATAGATTGTCCACATGAGTTTATAACTGTTCATGTATTCAACAAAAGAATGCCTAACTCTGTGTCAGATGCTGAAGCTACTTTGTATAAGATGAACAGAATCCCCCGTAAGATGAACAGAATCCCCCGTAAGATGAACAGAATCCCTCGTCTTCTGGAGCCCCATTATAATGGGGAGGAGTTAATAAACTCGTCAACAAGTAAGATGTTTGCAAGATAAGTCCTACGGAGAAAATAGGTATAATTATAAGCAGAGCGCAGAAGAGTTAGAAGCTGCTTTGTTAGGAATGGTTAGGACACGGCTGCCTGTCAGAGTACTAATACTAAGTGATCAATAATCATTGTGTTCTGACAGGTAGCCGTTTGAGATGTGTAGTATTTTTCTGCCTTAGTTATGATGGTAGAGGAAACTGTTCTTTTTCCTGATGTGTGTTAGTGCATGGAGATTTCTCAGAAATAAAAATTCCATGACAGCTGTTGAGTGAAGTCACAGAGCAGGAGACAGCTTCCTAAAACACTGAAGCTTGTTTCCCTTACCAAAATGAAAGTCTGAGTTTTAGTTTAAAAACTATTTTCGGAGACCAATGGAAAAATTTCCCCACCTACAACCACCTTTCCTAAAATCTTTGGACCTTTTCATCTCCCACTATTGTAAAGAAAGGTTTGAGAATGGAAATATGGTAAGTGTAACTCTATACCCAGCTTTCCTTTCTCATTTTCATAGTAGTAAAAGATTTAGAGAAAGAGACGTTTTTACAGTTTTTTCCATTGGCTCTTAAAGTTTTCCAGAGAAAAGAAATACAATCATTAAGCTTAAAAAATGAACTCGACTTGCATGAAAAAGAAATTTGGAAATTGTGCACACTAACATGCCGGTGGCAGCAGTCCCTGTGTGCTTGTGGGTTGTGTTGTTCTGTAAACTGCGTGTTTGGCATTCAAGTGATCCTTCTCTATTTTGGTTAGATATTTGTTGACTGACCAAAACAGGATGCGAAGTGTAAATGACATCATGCCCATGATTGGTGCTCGATTTTATACTCAATTGGATGCTGCTCAAATGAGAAATGATGTCATAGAGGAAGACCTTGCAAAGGTAAAGTGTGTAGTTAAAGGACTGTGTACGCACCCGCATCTGTGTGTATCAGTAGATGTAAAACAGAGTAATTACTGTGCTGGCTATAGTACTCTGCTGGCTAAGACTGCAGATATTTTTGTCCAAACTTAGTGTTCGGTATTTTGATTTCTCCGGTCCTCTGGGCATTTGTCTTATTTTTTTTTTGTTCATGGTTTTGCTATAGTTTTGAGATATAATCTTGATTTTTTTTTTAATATGCAATCTTAGTAGTAGACAGCTTTAGTAGGAGAAGAATAAATCACAGGCTTGTGATTAATACATACACCCTACTGTATATAAGATAGATAACCAACAGGGCCTACTGTGTAGCACAGGAAACTACTCTAGTCTGTGATAACCTATATGAGAAAAATCTGAAAAAACAATGAATACATGTATATGTGTAACTGAAGCACTTAGCTACACACTGAAAGTAACACAAAAACTATAATCCAGTAAAAAAAGGGACAATTGCATAATCTTCTTGGTTATTACAGTATGTGAAAAGAACATGTTATATTCAGAAGTATAACCAAAAGGTGGGGATGTTAGGGTGTATGGTTTAAAGCAAATATTGGTACAGGATACCAGTTTTATAAACGTTTGCTTTTATATTCAGTTAGCTGGAACATTAATATTCTCTCTCTTTTTAAAATGTTTTATAGGAGGTTCAAAATGGAAGACTGTTTAGGCTTCTAGCAAAATTGGGAACAATCAATGAGAGGCCGGAGTAAGGATTTACAGTATTTTACATCATGTTTTCAATCAAGGGCACTGTTTTGCATAACCAGAATAAGTATACCTTATTCTTACTGATTTTATTTGGGAAAAGAGAAGAATTCTCATGTAAAGTGACCTTTTAAGCCTGTTGTTAGCCATTAGGGTGGTATTTTTAACCACAGCCCTGGTTGTGGTTATCCTTGAGATTACGCATGCACACAGACAGACAGACACACACACACACAATACACTGTGTTAAAAACCTCTGTTGTGGTTTGCCTGTGAGGGAACATTTTCTGCCTGTCAGTGCTGCCTCTCCCCATGTGCTTTCTGAAGCCTGTTCCTTTTACCACGGTCAGATTGGATCTTTTTGATACTTCTGATTGTTCCATGCCTCTTATCTTCTGTTAAAGTGCATTGTTTGTAGCTGTCACATGAGTGACACTGGAAAGGCATCACTATCTTACATTATTGTTTAATTCTGCCTTGTTTGTGAGTTAAAGTTAATTGTATGTTCAACAAAGAAACAAGGTTGATGTTTATGCTTCATACCTGTCCCAAAGACAAGGTTGGTGACTGTGGTACAAGTTAGATTTCAGGATTGTTAACTGCTGTTCATAGAGATAGGTGGTAGATAAATACCATTGCTTGAGGGGGCTTTTTTAACCACAAAATTTAAATCACATACCTTTCTTCAAAATTAAAAGATTCAGTTAGCGTTTTCCCTAGCGATTTTTCTAAATAGAATGTGGTCATATGTTGAACCATTTTAAAAGTTTTTAATTGCTTCTTCTGGCATTTATCTCTTTATTTAAAAATATGTGCTTAAGTGCTGTTTCTTGATTTTTCTTCAGTGTTTCAGTTTTTCTTCAGTGTATAGCTCAGTCCTGTGGCAGGTGAGGCTGTATTTCTCATACACTCTTCCCTTAACTAAACACACACATACACACTGTACCACTTAACCCCTAAATTTTGAGATGAGCATTCAGTGTTGACTTTATTAGAGCAAGGTAAATACTGTTTGTAGCTTTACCACACAGTAAATCATGACTACATTTCCTTTCTTTTGTATTTTGTTTTTTGATTTTTGTTTTCCTGGTGTGAATACTTGTCTTATGTAGAAAACTAAGCAAGTGGAAAATATTTACCACCAGTTCATTCTAAACTCCCTGCTGGATATAAAATACCCTTCTATATGGCCCCAAATGAGTAATAACCTCTTAGTCCTTTTTTCCTCCCCATTAGAAAAATTACCCCCAGGGCCTCTGCCCTCTGCCCCTCTCGGGGCTGGTTGCCTTCCAGCGTGCTCACGCCCTCAGCTGAGACCCCAGGCTTCCCTTCACACTTGCCCTGGGAGCTCTCCTTCTTTTTGTCCCCCCTCTGTGTTGAACACCCTGTTTCTTGCTTTTTACATTGGTTTACTCTTCTGCTTTAATAAATCACATTCGTCTGTAGCTTCCTGAGAAAGGGGAGTTTTTCCTAGTGTTTGGAAGTCTAAAAATATTTTTATTCTGCTTTCATACTTTATTGATAATATGATTGGGTATATGTCCTCAGAAAATTCTTTTTTATTAATGAAGTCTTTTGAGTATAGTGTGTATGGACCAGTTTCTTTAAAAGTAGGAAAGGTTTGCAGTGAAAAACCTTTCATACCTGACACTCCCAGTCTCTCCACTCCTCCTGCCAGCCTTTATTAGTCTCTTGTACATATTCCCTGAGTTAACAACTATATATTCTTATCACCCCTCTACTTTAAAATATGTACAAACTGTAAGTTATGTACAGTGGTCTGTATATTGCACATGACAGTATGTTTTCTCATAACAGTGTATTTTGGAAATCTTTGTACAGATACGGTTAATGTACGCCCAGCAATCTTCTCAATAGTTAGCAAACATGACCTAACTGAATCTTAGTAACAGCCCGTAGTGCAGATAGTTCAGTATTCCCTTTTAATAAAGAGACTGAAGCATAGAGAGGTTAAAAGCCTCTGGGGTCACACATAAAGTCAGGACTCAAGTCCGGACAACAGTGGTTCCAGAGTCTGTGCTTCCTCGTGGTCAGTGGCCGTGTAATGGTCCATCATGTGGATGCTCTGCAATTTTTCTCTCCAGTTTCTTATCAGTGGCCTCTTGAGTTGTTCGTAGCCTTTTTGCTAGTGTAAGCAATTCTGCAGGGACTGACTTAAGCATACTTAATTTTGTGTGTGTACAAGAATAGGTCCAACTCTGTGAGATCAGTACCTGCTGAAATTGGCGACTCATTTGATAGCTGTTAGAAGGATTCACCAGTGTACAGTGCATGAGAGTCTTTCACTAGCAGTAGTTTTTCTGAACTTCTGGGTTTTTGACAACCTGATAGATGAAAAATTGAATCTCAGTGCAGGTTTTTTGGTATTTACTCATAATGAGCACGTTGCCTGTCTTTCTGATTCATTTCTGTTTCCTTTTCTGTCTAATCCTTTTCCCATCTCTATTTCCAGATGCATTTTCTGTTTTTTTTTTGCTATGTAAGAGCCAGAGAGATCTGAACTTTGTGATCCTTTCTTTTGTCATCTTTCTTTTGACTCTGCTCAATATTTTCCCATACAGACGTTTTTATAGTAGTCAAATTGATCAAATGTACTTTTTGCTTCTGGATTTTGAGTCATGGTCAGAAAGTTAGCATTTCTGCTCTTAAGATGATCTTATGAAGGGATCATCAAATATTTTCTAGAATACATAAGTTTTCATTTTTTTATATTAAAATTTTTTATATATTTGGAATTTATATAGGATGTAAGGTATGAATTCACCACCACCCCCACCACCCACAATGGTCCAAAAGCTATTTATTGCATAGTCTAGCTTTTCCCACTGGTTTATTAAGGCAGCAGCTCTTTCACGCTATCTTAATGAGTGCATTTAAAATCTACTAGTGTTAGCTCTTTCTTATCTCTGTTTTATTGGTTTTATTAAATTTGTTAGTAAGCTTAAGGAGCATTTGTGTTGTTTAGATGTGGAGTTACCTTCACCAAGATAATGGCATGTCACTGTATTTGCTGATGTCTGCTTTAGTGTCCTTCAGAGTTTACATTGTTCTTCATATATACAATACACTGTTTATTCTTAGGTGTTTTTTCTTGTTGCTGCTATCAATGGGAAGTTTCTCCATTCTGTCTTCTTAGATTCTTTGTTATCCAGTGTATGTGAAAACGATTGATTTCTATAAATTTTGTAGCGTGGAACTTCTAGTGTTTGGGTAATTTTTCAATAGATTCTTCTGAGTTTCTCAGTCATGTCTTTATATAACAATAGTCATATTTTCTCCCTTCTCATTTCTGTACTTTTGATGTCTCTTGAGTGACTGTGTTAGTACCTCTAATGCGCAGTTCAATAATAGTAATGATAGTTTCTTTCGGAATTTGAAGCACTGCTCCATTTATTGTCTTTTAACTTATAGACAGACTCAAAGCCATTTTCTTTCCAACTTTTTCTTCATCCCCATGCTTTTAGGACAACTCCACCCCCCCACCCCCCCACCCCGCCCCTTTTAAAAATCATTGATGTGCAGAAATGCACAACGATGTGCTGTGGTGGTGAGTTTTTGATTCATTCTGATGAGTCAACAGATGGGCCTTCTAACCTTGGGAATTTATATCTTTCAGTTCTTGGAAGTAGTCTTACTGTTTCTTTGCAGACCTCTTTCTGGAATTCACGCTGCTTAGATGTTAGACCTTTGCAATTGATTTTCTAATATTCTCTTCTGTTTTCTGTATTGTGTCTTAGTGTTGTGCTTTGTAGCCAAAAACCTGAACTTATTTTATCTGAAGTTAAAATGTTTTTTCCAACTTTTATTTTGTTCCCTACAGTATCTCATAGGAAATCCCACTAATGACTTCACCTTCAAGCACCCCACAAAGCATTAGAGCTCTTTTTTTTTTTTCCTTCAGGATCTGCTAAGTCATACCACTTACCTGTCTGCTTTTTAATTTTTGTGACTATTTTTTATCTCCTATTGTTTCTGATCCCTTTGTCCTTATCTGTCTATATGCTTTCTAGACACTTACTGTCAGTTGGCTGGGAATTTGAAAAGAACAGAGATAAATGGGTGTGTTTAATCAGCTTTTAATTGAAAGACCCTGGAGTGATCTTAATAAAGCAGACACATGACTGTGGGGGCTTCCCTCTTTGTTCTCAGAATGCAGACCTCATTTTTACATGTGATCTAAGGCTGCATGGCCTGACCTCTCCCTTTTCATCCTTGCTTCAGATCTGCCTTTTTTTTCCTTTTAATTTCCTCCTTGCCTCTTGTGCTGTCTGCCCGTCTTTTCTTACCCCTCCTTGTCCTCACTCGGGTCCTGCTCTCTGATCCTCTTTTCTCCCCCAACGCCATCCAGCCTCACTTGTCTTTTCTTGTTTAGGTGCTCCTTGCTCTGTCCCTTGCACATACTGAGGCCTCTGACCAAGAGGCATGCTTCCTTGGGGAGAGCACCCATTCCCTGTCTGGAAAGCCTTCCTTGGCTTCCCAGGTGAATTCTTGTCTCTGGTCTATACTGTATCCCTGTTTTTAAATGGCATTCTCTCTATATGCAGTTGCAGCTTGCTGTAACCTGTATGTTTCACAGGTCACTGAAAACTAACAGTGACCATTTGGCCAATTTTCCAGCTCTTTGCCACTCACTTTCACATCATCACATGATGATAGGATACCAGTATCTACCCCTTTTTTTCGATCCTAGACATTTCCCTGTTTTATGCTCCCAGAAAAGCAGAAGACATGTCTGACATCTCTCTCTACCCTATAGAGAGAGGTCATTTGCTTTCTTCCCCATTCTATCTAATGGTAGGGGCCTAAATGAGGAAGGGATTGTGAAGTAGGAGTATGTAAGGGGCTGATTGCTTTGATAAGTAGAAAATGGTATTCATGTACTTCATGTTCAGTGAGATTATTTTTAAAAATCTATGGGCACTCTGGACATAAAAATTAAATTGAAAAAAGCTACACACAGACCCTACTTTCTGGTTGATTGTAGACAACAATAAAACTGATTTTGAGTCTGAAGTATAAGCATACAGCTTTGTGTTGTAAGCATGAGTTATTAAGGTTAATATTCCCTTCCCTCAGGTTTCAGAAGGATCCTACCTGGTCAGAGACTGGAGACCGGTACCTGTTGAAGCTCTTTAGGGATCATCTTTTTCATCAGGTGACAGAAGCGGGTGCTCCTTGGATTGACCTCAGTCATATCATTTCTTGTCTTAACAAGGTAATCTGGGTCCAGACTTTGAAGGTTATGATGCTTTAATCTCCTTTTTATAGAGCTGCATCTTGTACAAATACGGAGAGACGTAAGGAGTACCTCTCTGTACTTTGCTGTAGTATACAGGGCATGTTATTCATAATTATTAGCTGCTCCCACTTAAGTAGCAGTTTCTAGAATGGGAGTATTCTTTAAAACCTGCATGAATAATTTCAGAATTTTTCATAGTGGATCTTTTTGTTGTGATCAAATGTCACAAAATGACTGCCTCTTCTCCCCCAACCCACCCCCACTGTATTTTATTTACCAGGTGTAGTTTGTTTCAACATAGGGGGCCATGAGTGGGAAAGACAAAAATACTTTTGCATTTAAATATCTTTAAAAGTTGAAGTCCTTTCTTTGTAGTCATGAGTCACGTTGAGTGCTCTCAGCTCAGGGTGTCAGTCAAGTGTTAAAACTGAGAGCACAGTGCCAGCAGAGCCCGCTGGATAAATGGGAGGTAGGTGGTTAGATGAACCATGTTGGTAGAGGCATGTCATATGTTTGTTTAAGAGGTGAGCTTTGTGCTTTAGAGAGAGCTAGGAGAGATGGGATTTACAGAGGAAGGGAGGAATGCATTTTCCTTGTGAACTACTTGTAATCATGGAGAGAAGTGGGTTTCCAGAGGTAAACCCTCGCCTTTGTTTAGGTTTGTATGTGAAACAAGGGTTGGCCGCCTGTGGACCAAATCCTTTGCCTATTTTTAGACAACCTACAGGCTAAGAATTTTTTCTCACATTTTAAAAAGATTGTAAAAACAACAACTAACAGTATGAAACAGAGGCTTGTATATGGCCCTGAAATTGCAAGCATGTACTGTCTGGCCCTTTTCTGCTGACCCCTGGTCTAAGCTGTCCCTAAGCTGCAACGATTAGAGCAGAAACTAGCCACCGTGGCCCATGACTTAGATCTGTTGGCTGCAGTGTGCTCATCCTCCAGATAAAATGGGCTTTATTTTGAAGCATAGTTTGCCATGTTTGAATTTCCTTAAAACTCTTTGGAGAGTGTCAGTAACCTACGTTAAGACAGAACAAAACTGTATGTATAATTTAGCTAATCTGATGCGATTTATATATTCCTTTGTCCTTTTTCTCGGAGAAAACATTTCTCTTAAGCACCAAGTGGAGAATAATGCCGCCAGATTTTAGAAAACAGAGTCTATAGTATCAAAGCACCAAAAATATGTAAAATTGGAATAAATACTGACAGGGAGAACCTGTGGAATAAGCCATGAACAGACATTGTAGGTGAAGATTACTTATTGAGTATTAGGATAACTGAAGCTTTGGAGAAAATTCTGTTTCATTTCATAAAATAACCGGGAGTAAATAACTCAGAGTAAATAAAATAGTAAATAAGTTTGTCCTAAATCTGAAAATGTGACAATTTTTTCATTAGAAAAAGTGTAATATCATGAATAATTTCAGAATTTTTCATAGTGGATCTTTTTGTTGTGATCAAATGTCACAAAATGACTGCCTCTTCTCCCCCAACCCACCCCCACTGTATTTTATTTACCAGGTGTAGTTTGTTTCAACATAGGGGGCCATGAGTGGGAAAGACAAAAATACTTTTGCATTTAAATATCTTTAAAAGTTGAAGTCCTTTCTTTGTAGTCATGAGTCACGTTGAGTGCTCTCAGCTCAGGGTGTCAGTCAAGTGTTAAAACTGAGAGCACAGTGCCAGCAGAGCCCGCTGTGATAAATGGGAGGTAGGTGGTTAGATGAACCATGTTGGTAGAGGCATGTCATATGTTTGTTTAAGAGGTGAGCTTTGTGCTTTAGAGAGAGCTAGGAGAGATGGGATTTACAGAGGAAGGGAGGAATGCATTTTCCTTGTGAACTACTTGTAATCATGGAGAGAAGTGGGTTTCCAGAGGTAAACCCTCGCCTTTGTTTAGGTTTGTATGTGAAACAAGGGTTGGCCGCCTGTGGACCAAATCCTTTGCCTATTTTTAGACAACCTACAGGCTAAGAATTTTTTCTCACATTTTAAAAAGATTGTAAAAACAACAACTAACAGTATGAAACAGAGGCTTGTATATGGCCCTGAAATTGCAAGCATGTACTGTCTGGCCCTTTTCTGCTGACCCCTGGTCTAAGCTGTCCCTAAGCTGCAACGATTAGAGCAGAAACTAGCCACCGTGGCCCATGACTTAGATCTGTTGGCTGCAGTGTGCTCATCCTCCAGATAAAATGGGCTTTATTTTGAAGCATAGTTTGCCATGTTTGAATTTCCTTAAAACTTTTTGGAGAGTGTCAGTAACCTACGTTAAGACAGAACAAAACTGTATGTATAATTTAGCTAATCTGATGCGATTTATATATTCCTTTGTCCTTTTTCTCGGAGAAAACATTTCTCTTAAGCACCAAGTGGAGAATAATGCCGCCAGATTTTAGAAAACAGAGTCTATAGTATCAAAGCACCAAAAATATGTAAAATTGGAATAAATACTGACAGGGAGAACCTGTGGAATAAGCCATGAACAGACATTGTAGGTGAAGATTACTTATTGAGTATTAGGATAACTGAAGCTTTGGAGAAAATTCTGTTTCATTTCATAAAATAACCGGGAGTAAATAACTCAGAGTAAATAAAATAGTAAATAAGTTTGTCCTAAATCTGAAAATGTGACAATTTTTTCATTAGAAAAAGTGTAATAAAAGGGATGAATGGTCATTTTGGTGATACAAAAATTAAATTTTTTACATAGATTATTTTGGTGGAAATGACAGAAATTAGATGATAAAATGATTTGAAAGGCTATTTATTGTCTTCAGAATTAGTGTTAAACATTTTAATGAATTAATGAAAAGGGAAGGAAAAAGGTACATTGAAAACTAACAAAAGTAAAGTGAAAATCCTAATAGGAGAAGTTATTTGATGAACTCAGGATTCTTACTAATGCTTTATAAAGGCCTTATTAAAATATTATTGCCTGATCCTGATAGATAAGGATTTGATAATGATCATACACTGGCATTCACAAAAGTGGAAATAACAGAATTAAACGTACGAAAACATTTGATAACATTAGTTAAAAAGGTTAAAAAAAAACATTAAAAAAGGTAAATTAAAATAGCAAGGTACTCATTTGATGTGGTGTTACTGGTAAATTGGTACAGATCATAAATTTGTGCTGTTCAATGTCCTTTGGAAAGCAATTTGACTCTGTGTATTAAGCTATAAAATTCCTCAGACTTCTTGATCCCGTCTCTCCTAAGGAACTAATTCTACAGAAGAAAAAAATTAGGTAGTCAAAATATGTTCATTGCACTGTAATTCATGACGCCAAAAGACTGGAAGATATTGGGGGAATAATTGAAGTCTGCATTTTATGGAGTATCAACTGGATGGAAAAAAGTATTGCACCCAAGTGTTAAGCGTGAAAGACAGGCAGGCAGCAACACAGGGCAATCTTTTTAAAAAACACATCTGAGTTGAAGTGTGCATATTGACTAGTAATATAAAATATTTATGATTATCTAGAGGGGGATGTGACACAATTTAAAATTTTTTCATATATTACTGTTGCACGTGTTGTCCTAAAATAGACTTGCACTTCACATGTTCTGTCTTATTTATTTCAGTTAGATGCTGGTGTGCCAGAAAAAATAAGCCTCATTTCCAGAGACGAGAAGAGTGTACTTGTGGTGACTTACAGTGACTTAAAGCGATGTTTTGAAAATACTTTTCAAGAACTGATTGCAGCTGCGAATGGTCAGTTGTAGTATTTGCTTAAAAAAAAAAAAAAAGGCGGGATATGGCCAAGGAGCTTAACCAATAGCAGATTGCACTACAGCTGAACTGTTCTCATCATCTCATCTCACGTCGGGGAAGCACGCAGAAGATGAGCAGAGCTGCTTGCACTTGGGTCAGGTGCGCTGTTACTTGAAAGAAAGAATGTCTCCCTTAGCCCCGATCTGTGGCTGCCGGCGGGGCCACACCTGTGAAGAATTTATTTTAGATCAAGGAGCACCATTAGGTGAATGATGTTCCAGCTTTTGTTTTTTTTCCCCCACTTGTATATGCACTAATTTTAATTTTTTTAAGACTTTTTTTCTGATCTTTGAACTTTTGCCATGTTGTATACTTATTAAGGGAAACTGTTTGCAAGGACACTTTTGGGAAACCAAGCTGGGCACCATTTTGTTCACTGAGGGGTGCAGAATTTGCTCTTTGGGGGAGGGGTTGCCCTGAATAACGTAACGGACCAGGTCAGTGATTTCATGGAAGTACAGTATAGTGCATAGTTCTTGTAAGAGTATTGTATGCAAGCTCTGTATGCCACCCACTGTTTGTTCAGATTGAGAGTTTTTTTGTGTGTTTGGTTTGGTTTTTAAGAACACAGAAAAATATCAGTGAATTATTGGGCATGAATTCCCCTCTCAGCTGATTTAAATCCTTTCTGAATGAGGATAGACAGACACTGAAGGAGCATACAGAACTCTTTGCTCCAGATTCAGCCAGAGCCTTTTTTTTTTTTAAAGTGTTCCCCTGCTAATCAGATACATTTATGCCATTTTTTTGTTAATAGAAAAAGAAATTGTGTTAAAGGCCTGAAGGTCAGGAGTCTGTTGCTTTAGGTTCTTTTCAGTTTGCTTTTTTTGTATAAAGTTCTGTTCTTTGAACCACAGCTTTACTATGGTACTTTACACTGGACACAGATGCAGAGACACTGTTCAGAAGACAAACTGCACACAGCAGTGGTCTGGCGTCGAGAGCTTTCTGAAGTCTTACAGCCTGGATCTGGAAGGATCACAGTCTGCTGTGCCTTTGCAGTCACTGCTTAGCCCAAAGTCATAGTGCTTTTGATAATAATAACTCTGTGGGATATTCCTGAGTCAGTCAATCTCAAAAGTTTGGAATTTTCCTCCTCTTAACTTTCTTAACATTTGGACGTGCAGTTGTCGCCAAACTTGGGTATTCATGGAATTTCTAGTCAATGAAATACCTGTACTTAGATACTGAAGACTGCCAAATACATAGGAATTTCTTTCATAAAAACCAGTAATGAAGACTCTTATCTCCTTTCCCAGCACTGAATGTTTCACTAGCACTGGGTGCTCACCACACAACGATGAAGAAATGTGGAAACTCAGAAGGTCGGGAGGGACTTCCAGGCACTTGCAACTGATGTGACAGTCTTCAATTTTAATAACTATTCATATTTGTAGTTTTCAGAGAAGTTTTTAATATTTCTCTGTCCACTTTTTATAAGCTTTAAAATGATTTTCTCTGCCTTGAGATTTGCATCAAGAAAAAGCACCTCTTCACCCAAAAGCTTTGAAGACTAGAGACATGCTTTACATGATTTAACAAGTGTTGAGTCCATGTTTGGTAGCATCAGTTGTTGAGTTAAAAAGGAAATCAATTATTGCATTTGATCAGGATGGATTTTAAAAAGAACATAATGTTCACTATTCAAAGGATAATTAACATTTGCCATCATAATGTTCTTTTTTTATGTAAAAGGAACAAGAACTTGGAGACATTAACATGCAAAGGTCTTTTATCATTATTAGCTCATGTATTTGAGGAAGAGCAGCTGTCTTTTTATATGTTTTTTGACAAATCATATTGTAATTCTTTTGTACAAAAAAGAACTACTTGTATTCTAGAAGAAATATGAAATGCTTAATTTATAAGCGGGCTGGAGATTTTTTCCAATATCGTTTTCTTTGAAAATGAAAGGGGATCATCTATTTTAGTTTCGGGGTCTGGGAACTTTTTGAAAATTTCATTTGTGGACCAATGTTATGTGAAAGCTAAGGAAGGGCAGGGGTAAAATAGGGCTTGATTTTCTCATTCTGTACAGACCAGCAAACTTCCTCTGCAAGGCAGGCTCAAATCACAAACCCAAGAGTGTTTGCGTCATAAAACGCTAGTTTGCTTCAGCCCCTAGTAACCTCAGGACTTGGTTTGAATATAAAAGGTAGACAACTGATATGTTTTCACGAGTAAAATATTGTCAGCCAGAAAACAGTTGGTGTCAGGTAAATGTCTTTTTTTTTTTTTAAGCTTTGTTTTATATTTATTTTTCATTTAGTTTTTATTGGGAATGGTTTTCTATAGCACTCTTTATTAGTTCTGCTTAGGTGTTTTTTGGGGGAGCCCTCTTTTCCATAGTGTTATTCCACTTAAGAGGTTGTCTAAAAGTTAGTCTTTTTAATTCATAGGAAGATTTTAATATCTGAAAGTACTCAAATTAAGGATGTAAACTTCCCACACCTTCCTGTTATGACAGATAGAAAAGCACAGAAAGGACAACCCTTGAAATCATGTAACATTGGTCACTTCAGCTTTTTGTACCTGTTTTAAATTCTGTCACTGTGTTTACTTCATTGTAAATATTTTTGAGGGCACCTTTGTGTTTTTGCCTTCAGCCTTGGTTCTGTGATTTGGGTGTCAACAACTTCCCTGAAAAGCACCAGTGTGTTAAGTTCTAACGTCATGACCCCGGTCTGGGTTATTTCATCTTTAATCCTGTTTTCAGTCTCTATGTGTACAGCAGTATTTTTAATAAAGAATTACAGAGAGAAGATTGTCCTTTTTTTCCCCCCGTTTTCGGTACCAGTGCATTTAACAAGACGATGTTTGTCTTATGATCAGGACTTAAAAGGCTAAATATTTCACATGTGTTTTGGAGGAATTTTTGGTCTTTGGATAAAATGGTGGCAGATTTATTTACCAAGTATCTGTTAAGTGCTTAACTTGGACCTGTTCTAGACACTAAAAACGCAGATAGGAGTACTTGTTATTTACAGAATGTACAGTTACACCCAAATGTTTCTAAATAGTACATGGCACATGGTGTAGTTCAGGGGAGAGGACCTGTTTTCTGTGAAAGGAATGACACCTAGCTCATCACTGATTCAGACTCAGTCTACTGTGTAGATAAAGGTGCCCTGCCTCCCACACACTCCGGAAACATCATATAAGGGTAGAGAATGAAAATATGGCAAAGTGTTAATACTCATCGAAACCAGATACTTGTTCATTAAATGTAAGCATACTTCAGAGAGACTGCGGGTTCAGACCCCTGCACTAATGCAATAAAGTGAGTTGCATGAATTTTTTGGTTTCTCTTTGCATATAAAAGTTATATTTACACTATCAATAGCATTATGTCTAAAAAAATGTATATACACTGATTTAAAAATCTTGCTAGCCATCATCTGAGCCTTCAGCAAGTTGTAGTCTTTTTGCAATAGTAACAGCAGAGATTCCTGATCACTAAAACAGCTAGAGTAAGAATGAAAAATGTTGAAGTTTGCTAAGAGAATTACCAACACAAGCCAGGAAGGGAGCAACTGCTGTTGAAAAATGGTGCCTTTAGACTTAATTTGACGCAAAGTTGCCACACAAACTTCAAGTTTGTAGAAAGCATGGTAACTGTGAGGCCTGTCTGTATTTTATTGAATGCCTGTTATCACATTATTAACTAAAGATGTATTAATGTGTCTTTTGTTACTCAGACATTATTGACCAGAAACTTATCAATGCTTTTTTTTTTTAAGAGGGATGCAGTTAACACTGTTGCATAGTTGTACGACTAAGTTGTACAACTTCAAGCGAAGTTGTCAGAGCTTGAAATCGATCCAGGATTCGTTGTACAACTTAGGATTATTATCATTCACATGTAGCTCCATTAGGTTTCTGTTCCAGTCTTGTGTATATCATAAACAGAAACTTCTTAAAAATGGTGCATCAAGAAATTTTGAGTGAAAAGCTTTTTGGTGAACTTTCTCTGATAGGCCGAGCAATATATATATACTAGTGTCTTCAGAATATAGTTCTGATTCAGATGTGAACATTAGAGCAGTAAGAAGACAACCTTAGTGATTGATTCTGATCTGGAAGGTGAACATGAGACTCACCGGTGCTGGGGCATGCATTCTCCTTTGCCTCTACTGAAGAGTAGTTTGAAGACAGTGTTTCATGAAAATTAGAAGACTTTACAGGTGTGTCAGGTGTTCAAATATTGAATGCAATAACCTGCAAAGTGTTGATGAAATAACAATGAATTTTGGGCCCAGTCAGAATAAAAATTGTCTGCCACAGCTGTTAGTTTCTGCAAAAAGCCCCCAGTCAGTAAGGAGTTAATGCCAGGCCTTGCTCTAGGAACCATTAGAATCCTGACCACAACAAGTATTTGTGCTCTTGTTGCTGAGTTACGTCCGATCCTTTGTGTGACCCCATGGACTAGCCCGCCAGGCTCCTCTGTCCACCCGATTCTCCAGGCAAGAATACTGGAGTGGGTTGCCATTTCCTTCTCCAGGGAATCTTCCTGACCCAGGGATCGAACCCTGGTCTCCACATTGCAGCCACCAGGGAAACTGCCGTATAGTATTTAAGAGGTAATGGTGATTACGCGGTTAAATAACACAGAAGTGATTAACACAAAGGATGTGGATTGGGTTGCCAAGTTGAGCAAATTAAAGAACACCAAGTTAGCCTCAGAGTCATGCAGTGTCACTTCTGCCACATGGTGTTGCTTACAGGAGAACCGGCAGAGCCAGCCCTGGTCCCAGGGGAGAGGAACTGGGTGGGGAGTGGCAGAACACTGCTGAGGTTCCCATGGGATGGCAGAGTGTTGAGGCTGTCTTTTGGATTGGCCACAGTGTCAAGAGCACACATCATCAATTTAGCATTCATAGGAGGGTTTGTGGTGAGATCTGGTTGATACCTGTAATTTGCATGTCATTATCCCGTAGATGTCATTGCAGGTCTTGAGGCTGGTTGAGATTATGAAGAGAATTCATACGGGCTTAGAAGACCAAAGGTCCAAGGCAGTGCCCTGGGTTCCCTGGAACACTATCCACAGATCAGACAAAACCAATACAAGACAGAAATGACCTGTGGTGGTGGGGAGTGGCGGGTGATGAGGTGCTGGCACAGTGCCCTTGGGTTGAGTTTGGTCGGAGGCAGAGTGCACCAGCGGATGTTTTGAATCAGTGTGTGGGTGCAGATGCTGGTAGGTAGGAAAATGTGACCAGGGGATTTTGCAGTTCTCATGATTCCTTCAGTTTTCCCATTGATGTGAAGGGTAAAACTGGTACCTATCATGTTGAGTTGTTCTGAAAATTAAGTGATTTTTCCTTTTTTTCAGCACTTGGAATAATTGTTGGCACAGAAAATTCGTTTGCTGTGTTAGAGTCTGAGGCTAAGCCCTTACTGTTTTTAAAATGGGTTTTTCTTCTGTGAAAAGTTGTGGTTAGTTGTTTTTTTTTTTTCCTTTTGCATATCTTTTATCAAAGAATACTTCACAAACACAGGTTTGCAAGTAAGTGGACAGATAGCTCAATGAGTGATCACAAAATGAGTGTGCCTACTACCTCACCCAGATCAAGAAATAGAACCTTCTTTGTGGCATCTAATTGGTTTGTTTTGTTTTCTCTGAGTTCAAAAAACAGAAGGCTAGTTATTCATGTGTTGGAACCCAGGAGATATTTGAAATATTTCCTGGCCTTTAGAACCGAAAAGTCTGATAACATGCTTAACACTGAAGGGTTCAATAAACCTTACTGGGCCATCATGCTGGAGTAAAGGAAAAAGAAAATATTCCCAAGTGTACTGTAAATTTCTAAAGTCATGAGAAAACTTCTAAACTATGACATGACACCAATTCCTTGAGCATTCTTCAAATTGTTTGCCTAAATGAGTGACTTCTGTGTCAAGAAAACCAGTAATATTTTAAAAGGATTTTGGATTCTCAGAATGCTTCTTGCCCTCTTCAGCTAATTGAGATTAGTCATTTATCCCCTTTTCTTGCCTTTATCCCAAAGAAAGTAGGCTTGTTTTCCCGGAAAATGTTTCTCCAATCTGGTTTGCTCATGGTGTTATTAGGAAGGTGATGGTGTGAGCGCTTTCTAAGACAATATGGTGGTTGCTTATTCTGTGTCTATTAGTGATTCCCTAATTTTTTTCTCTTTCTAGGCTGTAACCCACAAAGTTGAGTACTTAGCTAGTGTCCTTTTCTTATGGAAATTCTTGTGTCTCTGGATTTTGCCTAATTATTTTGTATGATATCCTGCACACAACCTCTAATAAACATGGTTCAATTCAGTTCAGTTGCTCAGTCATGTCGAACTCTGCGAGCCCATGGACTGCAACACACTAGGCCTCCCTAACCATCACCAACTCCTGGAGTTTACTCAAACTCATGTCCATTGAGTGGGTGATGCCATCCAACCATCTCTCCCTCTGTCGTCTCCTCCCGCCTTCAAGCTTTTCCAGATCAGGGTCTTTTCAAATGAGTTAGTTCTTCGCGTCGGATGCCAAAGCATTGAAGTTTCAGCTTCAGCATCATTCTTTCCAATGAATATTTAGGATTGATTTCTTTTAGGGTGGACTGGTTGGATCTCCTTGCAGTCCAAGGGACTCTCAAGAGTCTTCTCCAACACCACAGTTTAAAAGCATCAATTCTTTGGCACTCAGCTTGCTTTATTGTCTAACTCTCACATCCGTACATGACCACTGGAAAAACCGTAGCTTTGACTAGATGGACCTTTGTTGGCAAAGTAATGTCTCTGCTTTTTAACATGTTGTCTAGGTTGGTCATAACTTCTTCCAAGGAGCAAGCATCTTTTACAAACACATTCTTCAGCAAGAATACTGGAGTGGGTTGCCATTTCCTTCTCCAATGGTAATATTACCGTTTGGAAAAGCCTGCCTCATTTTTAATTGAGGGAACTTTGATCTGTAGCCAGCACTCACCCTTAGTCTGTACATTTTACTTGTGTTCACCTTAGATTTTTTTAGAAAATTTTTTTATTTCAGTATAGTTGCTTTATAGTGTCCTGTTTCAGCTGTACAACAAAGTGAATCAGCTATATATATATATATATATATATGTACACATATATCTCTTTTTCCTCTGGATAGGGCATGGCAACCCACTCCAGTATTCTTGCCTGGAGAATCCCATGGACAGAGGAGCCTGGTGAGATACAGTCCATGGAGTCACAAAGAGACACGACTGAGCGATTCAGCACACACACATACCTTTTATGGATTTCCTTCCCGTTTAGGTCATCAGAGTGCTGAGCAGAGTTCCCTGTGCTCTTTGCACACAACCTCTAATAAACATGGTTCAATTCAGTTCAGTTGCTCAGTCATGTCGAACTCTGCGAGCCCATGGACTGCAACACACTAGGCCTCCCTAACCATCACCAACTCCTGGAGTTTACTCAGACTCATGTCCATTGAGTGGGTGATGCCATCCAACCATCTCTCCCTCTGTCGTCTCCTCCCGCCTTCAAGCTTTTCCAGATCAGGGTCTTTTCAAATGAGTTAGTTCTTCGCGTCGGATGCCAAAGCATTGAAGTTTCAGCTTCAGCATCATTCTTTCCAATGAATATTTAGGATTGATTTCTTTTAGGGTGGACTGGTTGGATCTCCTTGCAGTCCAAGGGACTCTCAAGAGTCTTCTCCAACACCACAGTTTAAAAGCATCAATTCTTTGGCACTCAGCTTGCTTTATTGTCTAACTCTCACATCCGTACATGACCACTGGAAAAACCGTAGCTTTGACTAGATGGACCTTTGTTGGCAAAGTAATGTCTCTGCTTTTTAACATGTTGTCTAGGTTGGTCATAACTTCTTCCAAGGAGCAAGCATCTTTTACAAACACATTCTTCAGCAAGAATACTGGAGTGGGTTGCCATTTCCTTCTCCAATGGTAATATTACCGTTTGGAAAAGCCTGCCTCATTTTTAATTGAGGGAACTTTGATCTGTAGCCAGCACTCACCCTTAGTCTGTACATTTTACTTGTGTTCACCTTAGATTTTTTTAGAAAATTTTTTTATTTCAGTATAGTTGCTTTATAGTGTCCTGTTTCAGCTGTACAACAAAGTGAATCAGCTATATATATATATATATATATATGTACACATATATCTCTTTTTCCTCTGGATAGGGCATGGCAACCCACTCCAGTATTCTTGCCTGGAGAATCCCATGGACAGAGGAGCCTGGTGAGATACAGTCCATGGAGTCACAAAGAGACACGACTGAGCGATTCAGCACACACACATACCTTTTATGGATTTCCTTCCCGTTTAGGTCATCAGAGTGCTGAGCAGAGTTCCCTGTGCTCTATAGTAGGTTCGCACTAGTTTTCTTACATGTAGCATCAATAGTGTGTATATGTCAATCCCAGTCACCCAGTTCATCCCCATCCCTTCTCCCCCCTGGGTGTCCTTACGTTTTTTCCCTATGTTTGTGTCCCTATCTCTGTTTTGCAAACAACTTCATCTGTGCCATTTTTCTCGCTTTTGTTATACTGGTCCCATGTCTTGATTGTTAATACAGCCACTCTGTGGGCTGATGGATGATCTGTGCCTGTCTTGAGCTGCATTTGCTGTCTCTTTCTTGTGCTGGCTTAGCAATTGGTATTTCGCGAGCATTTTCATGCTTGTCCCCTTTCAACAGCCCCAAGAAAACCAAGACCCCTTTTTTCCTTTTTACACAAAATTGAAAATATATGGATGTTTTTGTAAGTTAATTTTATTATATGAAGATAACATACAAAATACATTCATAGTGACTAGAGATGTAGGACAAAATTCTCACTTATAATCTGCAGCATATATTCTTGGTTTGTATAAAAGTAACTTTAAAATTCCAGTTTCCTTAAATAGTTCTGCACAACACACACACACAAATATACATATAGTACCACCACTGTCAGTCAAAGGCGCGCTCCTTTAATCAGTTAAAAGAGGCCAACAAGTGTTTTTTTCCCATTTGACATCTGAAGGTAACCTTATCAGGATTTTGAACACACTTGCTCCTCGGGTCTGAGCATCATTCTGAGAATAACTAGAGACAAGCTTGTGCGTGGTTCCAGTCCCCTCCCACCCACCATAATCAGGTTATGTGATCTCACAAGTCCTAGAAAGGGGGTCCTTGCCCCCTAATTGTTCATGCCAACCTTTTTTGTCAAAATTGACAAATGGGTCTAATAATACCATCAGTTCATTAGTGATTTAATTTTCTATGCTGCTTCAGCGCACCAACCTGTGACAAGCCCTTTCCCACTGGAGATCGTCTTTCCTCCCAGTGTCCAGTTTTTGTTCTGTTGAGACCCCAGATGGAGCTGGACTGCTGGACAGAGTCTCTGATTCCATTGAGTCTCTGAGGAAGCCAGATTAACACAGTCTAAAGGGTTCTTTGTCTTTTGGAAAGATAGTATTACTAAGGCCTCTTAACGGATTACTGAAATCACGACATATGTATAGCTAAGGTTTTTGTTTCCCTAATTGCTGGATCCTTAACTGACTTGAAAAAACCAGAGACAGTTTCAAGCTTCTTATATTTTGCCTGTTTAACCTTCTGGTTACCTGATTGCTACTCTTGCCAGTGGTCACAGGTGCTCTTGTGCTTGTAAAGAAGAGAAAGAGCAAGGCTCTCCCCGCCTTGGTCCCTGGTCCTGTGCTGTCTGGACACAGCTCCTCCAGCAGAGGCCCCCTCCCACCACCACCCTGGGAGCAGCTCTCTGGCTGGGGACAAGCCAGCTCTCCCATCTCTTCATACCAGGAGCCTTGAAATGAGACTGTGGCCAGCCCTGCCTCCACCTGCCCCCCTCTGCTCCCCCTTCCCCCGCCCAGGCAAGGGCAGGATGCCCAGGCCTATCTATCACTTTTGTCTTGGGTTTTAGGGTTACATCACCTACATCAAGGTAATCATCCTCCTCTCCCCAGGAGCAGTGATTCCCTGTGGCCTGCCCGGCCCTGACTGGCCCCAGAAGGTGCGCACACATCCTAAACACACAGCATCACACAGAGATGGTGGTGGACCCAGGGCCTCTTGGCCCCGAGAAGTGGGCGCCCTTTTGTATCCTGTCCCTATTTTGGTCACAACTCAGACCGGAGGCCAGGGCCCAAGTAGATGAAAAGAGGCTTTTCTCTTACTGACGGCTCATTAACTAATATCCTGAGTCCCAGTTCTAGAAACATCTTGCATAAATCACACACCACCTTTTTCCTCAAGGAGCATAAAGTGCTTCATAGACATTGGTTACTGCTCTTCTGTCCAGGAGACGAGCGTGAGAGAGTTGGGGTCCCCACTGAATAAGGGCACGTGGCTGCCTTCCTGTCCTCCAGTCCCCTCGGTCTCAGGCAGTTGGCCTGGTGCAGAGAGGGGGTTTTCACTCCGCCTTTCCTTTTTCTCCATCTATCCTAGTTTGGGTCTAGAGAAAACCTTCACAAGACTGTTGCCCTTCTCCTCAGCTTCCTTTGATACTAATTGAAACATGTTAGAACAAAGAAGTGAGTTAAGTGTCTGGACTATATATGAATACTCAAAATAGATGCGGACGTTATCTGTGAAAACGTGGCTTTAAGCCTAAGAGGTGACATGACAGACCAGACTCACTGGGGTGAGCCCACCTAAGGTTTTACAATCTGCTTGATAATTCCAAAAATTATGTTTGGCTTTTTTTTTTTTAAACCTCCCATCACCCCTCCATCCTGTCTGCTCCTTGGATGGATTCTCCAAGGTGGACCAGTGGCATTGTCCTCTACCCACTCCCTCCCCACAAGGTGCAGCTCCAATCCTCCTCCCTGCCCCTCCCCTGTGTGCTCTCCCCATCTCTTCTCCCTCCCCCTACACACACAGCCTGCTGGAGACCTCAGAACCATGCTTTTGACAGCACAGGCCTTGCTGGCCCAAAGAATCCGAGCTCCAGTGACAGGTGACAGCGTGTGTCCTGAGCCACCTGAGCCCGGAGACCTTGGGGTCTCCGGGGCAGGGGGAGGGGCAAGTCCAGGGCAGGGTCAGGATTTCTTCTCCCGGCTGAGTCCTGCAAGGGTTGGCAGTGGTGCTCTTTGTCACTATTCCTCTATCTGGGATTACATTCTTGTTAGTCAAAAGAGACAAAAGCACTATTAACACAAAAAAGCAGCCGGCTCCTGTGGAAAGGAAAAGGTGTCGATTTCTATATGCATAATACTGGCAAAAGCTAGTTTTCTGGGGGTTATAAATACACACGTGGTTCTAGAAAGAAGGCTGTGCAAAATCGAGCTTTAGACTGGTGGGGTGGAGTACAGGACCACAGAGTTGTAGTCAGGGGGAGGTGAGCAGCAGGAAATCTTCCTCTCCAGCTCCGAGTGGTCATAGGTGAACCTGCGGTGGCCTGTGCCCAGGTGCCCACAGCTGGCGTGGCAAAACATGGGTCTGCTGAGGTCAGAAAGGCCTGACTCCTTACTCTTACTGGTTACTCTCAAGCTAAAGACAGAAAAGAAAGAAAAAAATCAGTTGTACAAAATGGATTTATTGGAAACACTGAAGTCCACTCTTTAGTGGGCCGTTTGTTCAAGCCCAGCGGCTTTCCTGGTCGGTAAAGAATCTGCCTGCAATGTGGGAGGCCTGAGTTCGATCCCTGAGGCATGAAGACCCCTGGAGAAGGAAATGGCAAACCACTCCAGTATTCTTGCATGGAAAATCCCATGGACACAGGAGCTACAGCCCATGGGATCGCAAAGAGTTGGAGTAGACTGGTGGACTAACACTTGTTCAAACCCATCCAGAGTGAATGTCTGTTGAGTCCTACCTCGAACTAGGCTGGGGTGTCTGGAGCTGCCCACGACCTCTCCTCCACCAGCTGGGGGTCAGTCCAGTGGCCAGGGATGGAGGGTGGGATTACTTAAAACAAATCCAGAATTCCTGGTGGAAAACAGCTCCCAGGCTTGGGTCCAGCGCCCCCCTCCATGGGTCCGTTAGTGCCTGGGATTGGCTGAAAGTGCTGAACCTGTGAACAACATCCTCTTAGGGGAGAGCTGTGATTAAAATAGAGAGTCCTGAGAGGAGGCGCCTCCTGCATCACCCAGGTGGGCCCTAAATGCAATCCCACGTGTCCGGGCGGGAGCATCACAGCACCTGCAGGAGGAGCAGGGCCACAGGCCCAGAAGAGTGCCGGGGCGTCAGGGCTGGAGAAGGTGCTGGCTGGGATGTCCTTTGGGTTGGGGGCCTCATGTCGGGGTGCAGTCCTGCCGACGCCTCGTTCTGGGGTGTCCGGCCTGCAGGGCGTCCGGACTCCGGAGCTGCAAGAGGATCCATTTCTCCATTTCTGAGCCACTGACTTCTTGCAAAGTTGTTGCAGCCGCCTGGAGCGACGCCTAGGATGCGCTGCAGAAACTTAGTAAGTTTCTCCCTCTCAAGTTTGTGCTTCGCAGGAGAGAAGCGTTCGGTTCGGTTCGGTGCCAGGCAGTGTGTTGCTGGCCAGGGTGAAAAGACTGGCTTCTGGGTTGGATCTGTGTGGGGCAGGGAGCCGGTCTGATCCTCCGTGTTTGATGGTTTCAGCAACGCCGGTGGGAGTGAGAACCCTGCTCGCCACTGGCTGTTTGGCTCGAGATTGGTGCACCTGGCCTTTGAACCATGTTCTGTATGTTGGTCTCCGAGTGGAGGAGGCAATGGATGGCTTTCATTTTTTTCCACAAAGGTCTGGAAGTGTTTCAAGGCAGGAAACAAGAACACATGGGCCCTGCTTCCCCCCACTCACTCCATGTCCTGTGACCTGCCCAGGACTGGGCTTGGGGTCCCTGGATGCCCGTGGAGTGGACACAGGTACGCCAGGTGTCCGTCGGGGAGTGTTCCCAGCCCTCCAGTCCTCTGTGATTGATGAGCTGGGGCCCCACTGCTCAGAGGTGTCTGTGGACACCCTTTGGTTTACATCAGGGTCTGCAAACTAACCTGTGAGCTGGCCACCTGTTTGTTTGTTTGCTTTTTTAACCAATAGTTTTATTGACATGCTTGCATGTTGTCCATATACCTATTTAAAGTGTGCTCTGGGCATTTAATATAAATGAAATCATACAACTGGCTCCTCTCACTTAATTCAAGATTCACCAGTGTTGTAGCTGCCTATCAGTACCTCATACTTTTGATTGACAAATATTCTTTTGTAAGGATATATGCATTTTATTTATCCGTTCACCAACTGATAGACACTAGAGTTGTTTCTACTTTTGGTTCTTATGAACAGTGCTGCTATGAATATTTGCATATATGTTTCTGTGGGGTATATATATACCTACAGAGTTGCATTGCTGGCTCACAGTAACTCTATTTAACCTTCTGAGGACTGTTTTCCTCTGTAAACTGCTAGACTGTTTTCCAAAGTGGCTGCAGTATTTCATATTCCCACCAGCAAGCATCCAGAGTTCTAATTCCTCCACATCCTCACCAACACTGACTCTGGTTAGTGAGGACCAGAGTTCTAGAACCATGTCTCTGGTTCAAACCATCCTGGTGGGGGTGAAGAGGAGTCTCATGTGATTTGCATTGCCCTGATGTCTGATGAGGTGAAGCTTATTCATGTGTTCCCTGGCCAAGGCCACCAGCTCTTGTGAGTATGGTTCACTGGTCACAGCTGCATTTTATTGCTATCAGCTGCTTTTATAAGTGGCAGAGTTGAGCGGTTATCACTGGCCTCTTAAGAATGGGTCTGCATTCAGTAGAAAAACCATCTAAGTGAAGTTTCATACAATAGAAACTTCTCGGCAGTCAGAATTTAGACTGTAAAAAAACACATGCAGAGCATACTTTTCTGAAAACACTTAACTCTGAACACAGCAGCAAACTGCACAAATGCAGAATGAAAACAGCATTTCAACTCCACCAAAAGTACTGATCATGAAAGAAGCAAAAAGTCACCTGACTTCCCTGGGCACGGTTCCCTTTATAAACAGGTCCACCTCCAAGTACTCTTGTTCTCCTAGCTCTTCAACTGTATGGAAAACATGGGGTGCTTGAGAGTTTCAGGAAAAGAGAAGGGAACACTCCACCGTATTGTGGAGGAACTGAAGACTTTGTTCACTTTTTAAATCTTATTTTCGGGTCCTTTGCTTACCAAAGGAGGCCCAACTTCTCCCAAGTGTTTTGGGAACTCTGCTTAAATAAACGCAAATGAAAAGACAATGGGTGGGGGAAGTTTGCAGATCCCTGATTGAGATAAAAGAGGGGCAGAAAGGTTTCCCATGGCAGGGAGGGTCAAGGGCAGATGTTTGAACCAGGAAAGGAAGGCAAATCTGGTGGGCCTGCCCTTGTCCAGCGATGCCCCTGGGCAGAGAGGAGCACGGGAAGGAGCCGCCGGGGCAGAAAGCAGCGAGAGCCCTGGGGGTTCTGACGGTGTTGTCACTGGCTGCTGGGTGGAGGCAGGAGAGCGGGCTCTAATAGGAAACGAGCCTTCATTTGGAAGAGTTGGGGGCTCAGGATGGTGTGTCCTAGGGCTGGACAACTGTCCCAGGGCCCTTCTTGTCCCCTCATTGCAGGCCCCCGGCAGGTAATGGGTGTGCATTCTCTCCCCGCTCCCTCAGACAGGTCTCTGGTCTGGACTGTACACTATTCACACTTGAGGACATCCGGCTCCTTTTAGCTGAAAGACTGTGCTTCATGTGCTTGGACTGCCTTCTTTGCTGGAATGTTCTGTCTTCTCTCAAATCCCACTCTTTCTTTCCAGAACATGGTGCTCAGGTGTCTGCTTTTTTCTGTTTTTTTTTTTTTAATGATTTTTTAAAAATTTATTCATTTTTAATGGAAAGATACTTGCTTTACAGGATTGTGTTGGTTTCTACTAAACATCACCATGAATCGCCATAGGTTTACTCATGTCCCCTCCCACCTGAACATCCCTCCCACCTCCCTCCCCATCCCACCTCTCTGGGTTGTCACAGAGCCCGGTGTAAGTTCCCTGCATCATACAGCAAATTCCCATTGGCTCTCTATTTTAAATATGGTAAGGTATGTTTCTCTTCATGTGCTTGGACTGCCTTCTTTGCTGGAATGTTCTGTCTTCTCTCAAATCCCACTCTTTCTTTCCAGAACATGGTGCTCAGGTGTCTGCTTTTTTCTGTTTTTTTTTTTTTAATGATTTTTTAAAAATTTATTCATTTTTAATGGAAAGATACTTGCTTTACAGGATTGTGTTGGTTTCTACCAAACATCACCATGAATCGCCATAGGTTTACTCATGTCCCCTCCCACCTGAACATCCCTCCCACCTCCCTCCCCATCCCACCTCTCTGGGTTGTCACAGAGCCCGGTGTAAGTTCCCTGCATCATACAGCAAATTCCCATTGGCTCTCTATTTTAAATATGGTAATGTATGTTTCCAGAGAAGGCAATGGCACCCCACTCCAGTGCTCCTGCCTGGAAAATCCCATGGATGGAGGGAGGAGCCTGGTGGGCTGCAGTCCATGGGGTCGCCAAGAGTCGGAGATGACTGAGCGACTTCACTTTCACTTTTCACTTTCATGCATTGGAGAAGGAAATGGCAACCCACTCCGGTGTTCTCGCCTGGAGAGTCCCAGGGACGGGGAGCCTGGTGGGCTGCCGTCTACAGGGTCGCACAGAGCCGGGCACGACTGAAGCGACTCAGCGGCGGCAGCGGCAGCGGCGATGTATGGTGCCACATTACTCTCTCCAGGCCTCCCACTCTCTCCTTCCTCCCTCTGCCCCGGCTGCGTCCACATGTCTGCTTTCATGCCCTCTTTACTGTCCTTCCAGGGAAAAGAGCTTTCTGCACAGCCTGGACACTGTAGTTTAGGAGGCCAGGTAGCCCTCAAGTATGGCCATGAAACCCTCCTCCCGGGCGGCATCCCTCCCGCCCCTCCAGAAAGTGAGCAAAGCCCCCTGCCCCCGGCTCCCTTACTCACTCCAGTGAGGCCTTGGGTTTGCTCTCTGCCCAGGTGAAGCGCTTCAGCAAGGGAGAGGCCAGCAGGGTGCCGCTGTCCAGCTGGTAGTCCTGCAGGGAAAAAGGGAGAGTTACAGCTCCTGCTTGAGCCAGAGGGGTTCATGACGTTGGGATGCGTGTCTGAGGTCACTCTAGCATCTGGCCTCCCTCCCTATGAGGACAGAGCACTCTCTCCATACTGGCCAGTCTGCTGCTGCTGCTGCGTCGCTTCAGTCGAGTCTGACTCTGTACAACCCACAGAAGGCAGTCTACCAGGCTCCTCTGTCCCTGGGATTCTCCAGGCAAGAACACTGAAGTGGGTTGCCATTTCCTTCTCCAATGCATGAAACTGAAAAGTGAAAGCGAATCGTGTCTGACTCTTCGCAAGCCCATGGACTGCAGCCTACCAGACTCCTCTGTCCATGGGATTTTCCAGGCAAGAGAACTGGAGTGGATTGCCATTGCCTTCTCCAACTGGCCAGTCTAAACCTTGTCAATTACAAGAGGCCTCTATGTCCAGTGACTCAGAGACCCTTCTTCCTACAGGTGAAGAAAGCAAATATAATCAAAATGGAAAATTGCAGGTAACAGGTGAGCATTTTTCGTAGTCAACTTTTATGCTATTTTATGCAAACTATTGCATAAATATGTTCAAGCTAATTGGGCAGATGACTTGGCAGTGATATGTAAAGATTCCCTGGTAGGTCAGGTGATAAAGAATCTGCCTGCAATGCAGGAGACCCAGGTTAGGAAGATCCCCTGGAAAACAGGATGCAACTCACTCCAGTATTCTTGCCTGGAGTATTCCCATGGACAGAGGAGCCTAGTGGGCTACAGCCCATGGAGTCACAAAGAGTTGGACACAACTGAGCAAGAAATAAGAAAGACACGATTTAATTTTCTTTCTTGAAGATTCTATAGAGCTTTGAGACCCTTCTGAGTTACCGTAATATTGAATGGTTTGCCTTGAAGACGAACAGAGATCATTCTGTCGTTTTTGAGACTGCATCCAAGAACTGCATTTTGGACCCTTTTGTTGAATATGATGGCTACACCATTTCTTCTAAGAGATTGTTGCCCACAGTAGTAGATACAATGGTCATCTGAGTTAAATTCACCCATTTCGGTCCACTTTAGTTTGCTGATTCCTAAAATGTCAACGTTTACTCTTGCCATCTCCTGTTTGATCACTTCCAATTTGCCTTGATTCGTGGACCTAACATTCCAGGTTCCTATGCAATATTGCTCTTTACAGCATCAAACGTTGCTTCCATCACCAGTCACATCCACAACTGGGTGTTGTTTTTTCTTTGGCTCCATCTCTTCATTCTCTCTGGAGTTATTTCTCCACTGATCTCCAGTAGCATACTAGGCACCTATTGACCTGGGGAGTTCATCTTTCAGTGTCCTGTCCTTTTGCCTTTTCATACTGTTCATGGGATATTCCTCAAGGCAGGAATACTGAAGTGGTTTGCCATTCCCTTCTCCAATGGGCCACATTTTGTCAGAAATAAAAAGACACTCCTTGGAAGAAAAGTTATGACCAACATAGACAGGATATTAAAAAGCAGAGACATTACTTTGCCAACAAAGGTCCGTCTAGTCAAGGCTATGGTTTTTCCTGTGGTCATGTATGGATGTGAGAGTTGGACTATGAAGAAAGCTGAGTGCCAAAGAATTGATGCTTTTGAACTGTGGTGTTGGAGGAGACTCTTGAGAGTCCCTTGGACTGCAAGGAGATCCAACCAGTCCATCCTAAAGGAGATCAGTCCTGGGTGTTCATTGGAAGGACTGATGCTGAAGCTGAAACTCCAATACTTTGGCCACCTCATGAGAAGAGTTGACTCATTGGAAAAGACTCTGATGCTGGGAGGGATTGGGGGCAAGAGGAGAAGGGGACAGAGGATGAGATGGCTGGATGGCATCACCAACTCAATCGGACATGAGTTTGAGTAAATTCTAGGAGTTGGTGATGGACAGGGAGGCCTGGTGTGCTATAGTCCATGGGATCGCAAAGAGTTGGATACAACTGAGCAACGGAACTGAACTGAGTTACAGTTTCTAGCAATTCCAGCAATTTCTCATTGGGTCATGTCTAGCACTGAGTTTTATGCAGGATCCTCCTTGTACTATTAAAATGGTGTTGCCAGTGAGTAGACCCCACATGTAGTTCCTGCCACCCTTTGGGTCTCTTACGTGGCTCTGTGTGTGTCCTTGACTATCAGGGACGAACCTAAGCAAGGATATTGCCCTAGGGCCCAGTGCATCAGGGTCGGGAGGGCTAAGGGTCAAAGAAATCTTGCACGTTTTATTTGGTGCCATTTCCTTGGACTTAAAACCAGCATTCTAAGCAGCAAAGCAACATTTCCAGCACTTTGCCTTTGTAGTCACAGCTTATTTGTAATTTTTTGTGTTTGATGTTCACACCATCTTTTCCTTTCTATCTGGTGTGTTTGAAGGGTTTGGGCATTTTCCAGCAGTGACCACAGAGTTTGGGGTCACCACCTTCTCATCATAGTAGGCTTTCCAGGCCTTTTTTGGGTCATGGCTCTGTGAGCATGGGTGGTCCTGGGATCCAGTGGCTGTGTCCCTGGAGACCACGCTCTGGTCCAGCTCTCTGTCTCCTCCCGTTAATCTCTTAGCCCCTTGTCCAGACCTTTAAAAGGACAGGTGAGTCGAGGCCTCTCGTTAGCCAGGGCTGTGTGGATCACTTCTCTCTGTGCGGCTGGGTGGGAGCCTGGCTGGTCAGCTCTGGAAACTTTGTGGGAAGGAGCAAGAGGTCTCGGAGATTCTTCCAGGATTTCAGAGGGGAGGCCCCAGCCCTTGCACAGTTTTGAGTTGCTTTGGTGTGGTGATAGCAGGCTTCCATCCCTGATAGCCAAGATGTTTAGAAACACCCAAGGACATTTCCTAAGGTTATGCTCAGCCACGGACTTGGGCCCTGGGGTGGTGAGCTCTGGGTCATCTTCAGACTACAGAACTCCTTTCAAATTTGCTCTGTATGTCCCATGTCTTGTCATTCCCCTGGAACTGTCATTTCAGCCACCACTGATGACTGGTCCCCGGTGACCTAATAGTTGGGGTTTGTGTTTGTATGGGGCCTGCCCGAGGTATGCTGAGTAAGTTAATTCTGTTACTTACTTCAAGCAGGGAAATGCCATTCGGTGAGAATTCTTCAAAGGCTTTGAGTTTTTCCAGGCTGATGAAATTGAAAGCATTGACATATCTAAAGAAGCAGAAAGGATAATCAGGTCAGTAATTAAATTTAAAAGCTTTTGCACAATGACGGAAACTATAAGCAAGGTGAAAAGACAGCCTTCAGAATGGGAGAAAATAATAGCAAATGAAGCAACTGACAAAGAATTAATCTTAAAAATATACAAGCAACTCCTGCAGCTCAATTCCAGAAAAATAAATGAACCAGTCAAAAAATGGGCCAAAGAACTGAACAGACACTTCTCCAAAGAAGACATACAGATGGCTAACAAACACATGAAAAGATGCTCAGCGTCACTCATTATCAGAGAAATGCAAATCAAAACCACAATGAGGTACCATTTCACAGCAGTCAGAATGGCTGCTATTCAAAAGTCTACAAGCAATAAATGCTGAAGAGGGTGTGGAGAAAAGGGAACCCTCTTAGACTGTTGGCGGGAATGCAGATTAGTACAGCACTCTGGAGAACCTTAAAAAACTGGAAATAGAACTGCCATATGACCCAGCAATCCCACTGCTGGGCATACACACCAAGGAAACCAGAACTGAAAGAGACACGTGTACCCCAATGTTCATTTGCAGCACTGTTTATAATAGCCAGGACATGGAAGCAACCTAGATGTCCATCAGCAGATGAATGGATAAGAAAACTGTGGTACATATAAACAATGGAGTATTACTCAGCCATCAAAAAGAATACATTTGAATCAGTTCTAATGAGGTGGATGAAACGAGCCTATTATACAGAGAGAAGTAAGCCAAAAAAAAAAAAAAAAAACACACCAATACAGTATACTAATGCACATATATGGAATTTAGAAAGATGGTAATGATAACCCTGTATGCAAGACAGCAAAAGAGACACAGATGTATAGAAGTCTTTTGAACTCTGTGGGAGAAGGCGAGGGTGGGATGATTTGAGAGAATAGCATTGAAACATGTAAATTATCATATATGAAACAGATCACCAGTCCAGGTTTGATGCATGAGACAGGGTGCTCAGGGCTGATGCACTGGGATGACCCAGAGGGATGGGATGGGGAGGGATGTGGAAGGGGGTTCAGGATGGAGAACACATGTATACCCTTGGCTGATTCATGTCAATATATGGCAAAACCACTACAATATTGTAAAGTAATTAGCCTCCAATTAAAGAAATTTTTTAAATGAATAAATAAAAAATGCTGATAAAAAGAATAATCAGGTCAGGATAACACCTTCAGTTTTGATTAGTCAGGAGATCACAGGCACCCCATCCCAGCTAAGATGAACCCGAATGCCAGAGGAGTGACCTCATATCTTTTGAAGCTGCAGGTCCCTGGCTGTGTGCCCCGGGAATCCCGGCAGTGGTTTCTAATCACTCATATGGCCCTCACTGCATTGTTGTGAGCAAAACCCCACAGGGACCCTTGAGGGACTCACCGGTGGCCAGGCCTCTGGTCCCTCAGGGAACCAGGTGGCGTCAGGCCGAGAAGAGCCCTGAGTTGTCATCTGGTCTGAATGTGACAGAAGGAGGAGATGATGCCCAGAGAGGTGATGTGGCTTCATCAGTGTACAGCTGCTGCTTCTGAAAGGCCAAGACCCGTCAGGGCTGCACGGCCGATTCAGGGGTGTATATCCAAGCACTGGGAGGAAGGGGCAGTAACTGGATGGCGTCCCTGGGACTGCCTGCTGAGCTCGGTGGCCCACTGTACACACACTCACCTGGGACTCTGTCAACACCGACAGGGCCCATCTCTTAGGCAAGTGCCCTGTCTGGCAAAGGCTAAGCAACAGTCTGGAAGGGCCCGTGTCACTTTGATATTTCCCTCCCCCATGACTGACCTGATCTGCCTCTGCTAACTTATTTAATCCATGCTCACTTGTCTCCTCTTTAAAACAATAGATGACTCATCTGGGCTGGTCTGTGAAGTATGAATTGGTTGCTGACCTGTGACCCAACCCCACAAATCTGCACTGGCCATTGGATTTCTTCCAGGCCTGTCCCAGACCATCAATCCTCTCAGTTCTTCCCTGGTCACCTGCCAAGCGTGGCTGAACTGAGGTTGGCAGTTAGGAGGATACCTCCGTCCGTCCATCCTAAGTTGCTTCACTAGCACCCACTGCAGATAAAATTGCTAGGAGGCCTGCAGAATAGCCTGAAAGTCCTAATAACGGTTCTGACTGATTGCGAAGGGACAGAGCATCAGAACACCTGGGTTAGAAACTCCGTCCTGCCGCTTCCCGACTGCATGGGTGTGGCAAGCTGTCCTCTGTAGAGCTTCAGTGTCTCCATCTGTGTCACAAGAATAGTACCTCCTCCTTAGGACTGTCTTGAGGAGGTGATGTATGCAAAGAGCCCAGTGCTGTACCGGACCACAAAGCCTGTGTCTTGCGATACAGTAAGTCCCCTGCATGCGAAGTGGTGAGTTTTCAAAGATATGAACGTGTGTTCGCACGTCCAACGGCGTAAATTAGTTTACCTGTCTAGCGTACATCATTGTGTGCGTGCCTCCTCTACAAGTGGCTGTGCTTTTGTGTGCTTTAAACACTACTGTTCAGTACAGCACAGTGATACAGTATCTTTACATCAAGCCCAGGATGTCCGGAAGCAAGAGGGTAGATAGAATTGAATCCAGCAAGGAATCAGAACCTGCCGTCAGCGTGACATCACAGCTGGCCTTCCGTCTCCTGCTGCTGATGACCCTCTACCACCTCCCACCTCTTCTCCCTCCTCCAGCCAGGAACTCTTCTTGTTTGTTCACTTGATGCCAGCCCCTGAGTGTCAGCTGTTGTACCGCACTAGGTACTGTAAGATTCAAAATGTTTTCCTTTTTGTGTTTCTTATGTATTATTTGTGGGAAAGTATTATAAACCTATTATGGTCAAGTATTACTGTAATAGGTTTCTAGTAATACAATATGACTGTATCACACTACAGTACTACATGGCCGATCGTGTTAGTTGGGTACTTAGGCTAACTTTGTTGGACTTACTAATAAATTGGACACTCTTGGAACGTAACTCATCTGTATGTAGGAGACTTACTGTAGTGAGTGGAACATACCTGTCACTCCTGGCACCAAGGTGCTGGCCTATCCAGCGTGGCCCCTCGGTGTATCTGTCTTCCCTCACCCCTTCTTCAGTTTCCTTTGCACTAACAAGAGATACTATAGTTTGTCAGGTCAGAAAACAAATCCACTTTGTTTTCACTGTATTGAAGGCATCATGAAAAAACTCAAGGTCATGAGGAGGAAAAGATGGAAGAGTTCTTCTGGAGTAAGATAGACTAAAGAAATGGAAGGAAATGCAAGGTATTCTTGATTGGATGGTGCTTTTAAAAAAGGCGCAGAAGACATCTGGGGACAATAATGAGAACTTGAAAACTTAATAAGATGAAGAGATGATCAGTTTCTTTGTGATAATTTTGGTGTGCTGGCACAGGAGAACACCTCTTACAAGATACATGTGCACGCTAAGTTGCTTCAGTAAAGTCTGACTCTCTTTAACCCTATGGACTGTACCCCACCACTCTCCTCTGTCCGTGGGATTCTCCAGGCCAGAATACTGGAGTGGGTTACCATTTCCTTCTCCGTACAAGATGTATACCAAAGTGTTTAGAGGCAAGCATTAAATGGTATATGTCCTCTTTCACACACACACACAGAATATAGGCTTCTCTGTCCATGGGATTTTTCAGGCAAGAATACTGGTGTAGGTTGCCATTTCCTCCTCCAGAGGATCTTCTCAACCCAGGGACTGAACTTGTGACTTCTTGTCTCCTGCATTGGCAGGTGGATTCTTTACCCACTGGGCCACTGGCGAAACCCACAGACAGAGTAAGGCAACATCTTATGGATGAATTTAGGAGGTGGACTTTTTTTTTTTTTTAAGTTTGAAAATCATATCAAATGAAGTTGGAGAAGAAAAGATCTTACCTGACATTATCAGAACTCCCTGAATTAAACTTGGGAGCAGAAATATCTTCCTGGAAGAAGTCCTCAGAGAAGGCAGGTGTTGAGAACGTAAACGCAGTGTTGCCTGTCAGGATGGCGTTGAGCGGAATGTAGTCTTTACCATCCTGAAACAGCAAAGGTGGAGCTCTGGTCACGCACATTTTGCTTCAGCCTATTTCTGTGCAGCACTGTCTCAGCTCAGCTATGTCATTTCCATAATCTTGGTTGTGTTTGGGGATGATAATTCTGCATATATGCACTTTTTGTTTGTTTGTTTGTTTGTTTTGCTGGTGATCGCAGCTACTGTTGCTGTTGTTTATTCACTAAGTTGTGTCCGACTCTGGCAACCCCATGGAGTGTAGCCTACCAGTGTCCTCTGTCCATGGCATTCTCTAGGAAAGAATACTGGAGTGGGTACTCCTCCAGGGGATCTTCCAGACTCAGGGGTAGGACCCAGGTCTTCTGCACTGGCAGCTGGATTCGTTACCACTGAGCCACCAGGGAAGCCCGGTCTCAGCTGTTAATAGCCACTAAATAACGGGAGACAAGTAAGACACCCCCTTGACTAACATCAAAGTCATCTGGCCTTCTGATACTCTAGATAAATTTACCTGTTGTACATTGGCTTGAAGCAGGTCACCTAGTTTTTCCACAAGCTCCACAAATCTTGGCCTTTCTTTTGGGTCTTTGTGCCAGCAGTCCAACATGATCTGGTAGCTGTTGGGAGAGAGGAAAATAGAGATGGCTGGAAGTGGTAGTGGGTACATGGGTTACCATACATGTCAGCAGAGGGGTGGGCGTTGTTATGCGTATAAAGATGATGCTTTTTGCAGTATGTAGTGTTCACTCTTTAAATTGTGGGTCCACAGTGTGATACATAAACGGCTGCTTGGGCCAGGTCCTGCTGGGAGTGGAACTTACAGACATGGAGGAGGCTGGGAGTGAGGACAGGGACTGTAACTCTGGGGTGTCGCCCCGCTCCCTGGGCACACAGGACGGGGGCTGCCATGCCCAAGGTCCCTTTACTCTCCCTGACCTGAGAGACCTCCCTGACCTCTCCATGCCTTAGAGTGGGGGCTCCAGGCACGTGCCCCATCCAGGGAACCTGGGCCAGCCTGCAGTGGCCTGGAGGAGCAAAAGACAGCCCCATGTGGATCTGAAATTAAGGTGGTGGTTCAGTAGCTAAGTCATGTCTGACTCTCTCTGACCCCATGGACCAGAGCAGTCAGGCTCTCCTGTCCTTCACCATCTCCTGAGGTTTGTCCATTGAGTCAATGATGCCATCTATCTAATCTGTTGAAACAGGTGCAGAAATCCTGCAGAGGCAGGTGGATTCAAGTCTTGGATCCTCAGCTCAGGTACAGGGGCTGTGGTGGAGGCTGGCCTGAATCTGCCTTATCTCATCTAAGGCTCCCTGGTCTCTAGCAAGAAACAGACTCTCACAGGCTATTGGGACAGCAGTTACACATACACACACACACACACACTACAAATCTTGGCCTTTCTTTTGGGTCTTTGTGCCAGCAGTCCAACATGATCTGGTAGCTGTTGGGAGAGAGGAAAATAGAGATGGCTGGAAGTGGTAGTGGGTACATGGGTTACCATACATGTCAGCAGAGGGGTGGGCGTTGTTATGCGTATAAAGATGATGCTTTTTGCAGTATGTAGTGTTCACTCTTTAAATTGTGGGTCCACAGTGTGATACATAAACGGCTGCTTGGGCCAGGTACTGCTGGGAGTGGAACTTACAGACATGGAGGAGGCTGGGAGTGAGGACAGGGACTGTAACTCTGGGGTGTCGCCCCGCTCCCTGGGCACACAGGACGGGGGCTGCCATGCCCAAGGTCCCTTTACTCTCCCTGACCTGAGAGACCTCCCTGACCTCTCCATGCCTTAGAGTGGGGGCTCCAGGCACGTGCCCCATCCAGGGAACCTGGGCCAGCCTGCAGTGGCCTAGAGGAGCAAAAGACAGCCCCATGTGGATCTGAAATTAAGGTGGTGGTTCAGTAGCTAAGTCATGTCTGACTCTCTCTGACCCCATGGACCAGAGCATGTCAGGCTCTCCTGTCCTTCACCATCTCCTGAGGTTTGTCCATTGAGTCAATGATGCCATCTATCTAATCTGTTGAAACAGGTGCAGAAATCCTGCAGAGGCAGGTGGATTCAAGTCTTGGATCCTCAGCTCAGGTACAGGGGCTGTGGTGGAGGCTGGCCTGAATCTGCCTTATCTCATCTAAGGCTCCCTGGTCTCTAGCAAGAAACAGACTCTCACAGGCTATTGGGACAGCAGTTACACATACACACACACACACACACACAGTTGTATATACATTTGCTGTTGTTTACTTGCTCAGTCGTGTCCAACTCTTTGTGACTCCATGAACTGTAGCCCATCAGGCTCCTCTGTCCATGGGATTCTCCAGGCAAGAATACTGGAGTGGGTTGCCATTTCCTTCTCCAGGGGATCTTCCTGACCCAGGGATTGAACCTACGTCTCCTGCATTGGCAGGTGGGTTCTTTACCACTGAGCCACCAGGGACGCCCGGAAAAGATACATAGATGTTCTATGAAAAATAGCCAAAGCACAAAAGGCTTGAACCAGGCAAAAAAAGGGAGGTGGGCCTGGGAGTTGGCAGCATTTGGTCAAGAAGAGGCTGCAGGCTTATCTCAACTAGCACTGCTTCACCGCTGAAAGGCAGAGGTGGAGGGAACGCAAAAGCTGTGACCAGGGTACTCCCAGGTTCCTCTCTGCTGAAACCAGCCAAAGGGACCACCTACAACTATTGCTGTTCTTTATTTTGATCCTTGGTTTCTAATTTCCACTCCTCTTGCTTAAAATTCAAAGCGAATCATCTCTGCAAACACCAAAGGAAAAGAAAAAATCAAAACATTCATTACTTTTCCTCCTCATTGAAAGACATCTGATCAAACAGGCTGTGGGCGAGGAACCAATGACTCAACATTAAACTGTTTTACATCACTAAGTAAATAGGTTTAATAAGAAAAAGAGACACCAGTTACACCCAAACCCACAGGCCTTCTCGAAGCATGCTAGGGGTGAGGGGGCCTGTGGAGGGAGCTTCCTGTCCAAGCTATCACACAAGCTCCCAGGTCAAGTTCAGGTCACAGGACCCAAGTTCTGAGAATGCACGTTATCCTTACCCAGGTCTTCCCACTATTGGTACAAGCAACATGGAAATGGCTCCATCAGCTTTCAAATGCTAAAGGTTTGAATTTTGGACTTCTTTTTTTAATTACAAGAAAAAAATTTTAAACACCAAAAACATTTTATATTGGGGTATAGCCAATGGCAACCCACTCCAGTATTCTTGCCTGGAGTATTCCATGGACCTGAGCCTGGCAGGCTACAGTTCATGGGGTCGCAAAGAGTCACACATGACTGAAACAACTTTGCATGTGTAGCCGATTAACAATGCTGTGGTTGTTTCAGGTGAACAGTGAAGGAACTCAGCCATACACCTATTGTGTCCGTTCTTGATTCTGAACTTAACAAAGAGTTCCCAAAGCTGCTTGCTGCTTTTTATAATTTCTATAAGAAACTCCCTAGAACTGAGGGACCACTCTTCTCTCTAGCTCTAAGCTGGGGTACAAGTGCTCTTCATATATAAAGATTTGAAGTTTTCATAAAGTCCAGGGCCATTTGGGGCCCAAAGCTGATATGAGTTATTTTGGACCAGAACAAGTATAAGAACTGGAAACGCTGGAAACACACCCTGCAGATGGGTAGTGGTACCGGGGCCTCTGGACTCAGACTTGGTTTGCTTAACTAATTAGCAAAGTGGCAAACCACTTCTGTGTTCTATGCCTTGGTTTTCTCATCTGTACAACGGGGATAATAATATCACCCACTGCATAGGTTGTTATGAGAATGAGGTAAATGGGTATATGTTAAAGTGTTTAAGATAGTGCCTGACTCTTCATAAGCACTAAGTAACAAATAATAAACCCTGTTAATGACGGCAATTATTATTACTGTTGAAGGTGAAAAGAGAAGGGAGGTGGCAGGACGAGATGGTTGGATGGCATCACCAACTTAATGGACATGAGGTTGAGCAAGCTCTGGGAGCTGGTGAAGGACAGGGAAGCCTGGCATGCTGTAGTCCACGGGGTTGCAAAGAATCGGATATGACTTAGCAACTGAACACCAACAATCATTACTTTTAGATTATATGGAAAGTGGACAGAAATATTTAATTCAAAGCATGAGTGAACATGTCAGAGATATTTCTTCTAAGGAATATGGGGTATGTTCCTAACTTGACAGTCCTGTGGTCTAGGGAGTCTGGAGGACCACCTTTCTGTCTGTATGTAGCTAACTAGTCATGACACTTCTCAGAGGCTAGCTCCATCACTCATTCAGTTCAGATGGCAATTCCCGCCCACCTGCCCCCCCGATGCGGTCTGGGGTCTTCCAGTGAGATTATAGCAGGGGAAATACTTAAACCGAGAAGTGCAGAGTCATCTCATTTTAAACCAGAACTCCTGGTGAAAAGAAGCTAGCACTTCAGAGCCCTCCTGCCTTTCTCTCTCTGCAGCCCAGCCAGGCCTGAGGCTCACCTGGCTGTCTCCCCAGCTCTCAGAAGGGCCTTGTGCTTTCCTGGCCAAAACACCACACGCACCTGACGAGGCCAGGTCCCTCCTCCCTCTGCGCTCGGGCTGCTCCCAGCCCTGCCCTTGTGGCCCAAGTCCTCCGTCTGACCTAGCTCGTCTCTGGACCGTGAAGGAAAGAGACGCGGCCCTGCGCTCTGGCCAAGCCCCACTTCCTTCGTTCCCTCAAGCTCCTCCTGAAGGCCATCTCAGGGCTCCCAGCAGGCCCCCGCTGTGTGGGTGGGATGAGAGGGCCCTGCAGGAAAGGCGGTGCTGTTGTGGGGCGGGGGATGTGGTGGTGGTGGGGCTCCCCTGAGTCCTTGATGCCAGCTGGACACAAAACTGCTGGGGTCATCACATTCCTGCCCAGGCCTCCGAGTGCAAAACAGGCCCAGAGTGGAAAAAGTGTCTGCAGGGCCAGTGAGCACTTGTCCACCGGGGAGAGCTGCCAGGAAGGCCCTGGGCTCACAGGTCCCAGCCAGGTCCTAACAGGAGGCTCCTTTCCCTCCCATCTCCCCTGCATTCCAGACCAGCCCCCTACAGATCCCTGCTGTGGATGGGGGTCAGCACTGCTTCCCTGCCGCCTGCACCCCAGCTGCCTGCCGAGCCCACTGGTTCCCAGTCTGAGCCACCCCCAAGGTCTGGCCCCCAGCTCCTGGGTGGTCTGTTCAGGGTTCCCCAGGCTCACACCTGGATGCTGGGTCAGGGTGGAGGGAGGACCCGGGTAGGGATGGGTCCAGGACCCAAAGCCCCACTTCTGGAGGATGCTGGGTCCCCACGGGGGTTATTCAGGGGCGTCCCTGGAGACCAGAGTTCGCCTGTATCTCCCAGGACGGGGGATTCTGAAACTCAACAGAGAGTCCCCTTCCTGAGGAGGCCTGGTGTGGGGGGAACCTTGGGGGATGGGGGTCTGAGTTGGAGTGGAGGCAGTGGAGTGGGGCTCACATTTCAGGCGTGGCATACTCAGGTGCCCGCATCCTCATCCCGTCCTTCAGGCGGCTGCAGAAGTCCTCGTCCATCTGTACCCCGGGGTAGGGGGAGCCACCTGCATCAGGGGCGAGAAAGCACAGGGCGTGTTGTGGCCTGGGGCACGTGCAGGCCAGTTCGGTGTCTGTCTCCTTCGAGGTGACAGTTGGCGGTAAATTCCCAGGAACGGGAAGGGCCCTTGGCACACAGCACAGCCACAGAGCAGCTGGGTCAGCCCTGCGGTGCTGGGTGTCTGATGCCCTCTGCCTGGTTCCCAGGGCTGCTCCTGTCTGTCTGGTCAGGAGAAAGGCTGGCGTCTGAGGGGTCCCCCCACCCGGAGAAGGAACTCTAGACAAATCCCATTCTTTAGAGACTCATTCATTGGGATTTTAATTCCCTACTTTCTTGTAAACCTCATACAGCATTGAGGAGGGGCAGTTGCTGTGATGGGTCTGGGAGACGGGGTTGGGAGCCGGGACTGGGCAGGCTGATGCGCGGGTGGGGGTGCTGCCCACAGGCCTGGAGGGCCAGAGGAGCTGGGACTTTGCCTTTTGCCAAATTTCCTGGGCAGGATCGCAGGGAACAGCCCCCTTGGAGGGATTTGTGGCTGGGGGTGAGCAGGTCTCTGTATCAGCCACACCCAGACCTAGAAGCTAGTGTCTCTCAGCGTTTGTTTGTCTGCACCTTGGAGTGACCGCAGCTGGGAGGAAGCAGCTGGGTGCGTGTGGCGCTGGCGCTGTGTCCCCGCGGGGCCACTGCAGCCGCCAAGCAGCTTTCAAAGACTGCAGGCAACAGGTGCCTGTCATCGAAAGCAGGGGAATGGATTTCCCACATTACAGGAAGCCAGGGATGTGACTGGGTGACTTTTATTTGCTCTGAGAGGCAAGTTTTTGGCAAAGTCTAAAAGGCTTGGCTAGACCCGCCTGTTCAAGGGAGGCCTCGGAGCATCAGGTCCGCCTCTGCAGCCAGATGTGGGCGCTGGACGCATCTGGGAGCGCGGGTCTGGGACCAGGCTTGCAGCCACTGCAATGCGTGTTGGTGGAAGCTGAGCGCACCTACACACAACCAGCGTTTCTGCCATTCATCCTGTGCAAACTGGCTTCTGGGGCCAGCCATGCTGAACAGAGGCAGGCAGTGAGCTGAGCTTGTTGGGTCCTTCCTGGGAAATTGTGCCGGGTTTTGGGTAGAAGGATGCAGGGAGCAGAGAGGCGTGGGTGTTAAAGAGTCTGGGTGTTTGAGGAATTAGGACAAGGGAAGGGAATTAGGAAGACAGGGAAGGGGTAGCCAGATTGGCTGGAGGTAAGTGGGACTGGAGATTGTATTTTAGTCGGACCTCTCTCGCAGCCCCCTGCGTTTTTTTTTTGTGGTCCAGACGCGTATGGGCACACTGCTCTGAGCGGTTTTAGCGGCTGCTGCAGCCCAGGAAGCTCCCTAGAGGAGGCGGACGCTCAGCTCTGGGCAGCTCTCCCCTCTCCTCCTGCCCCCAGACTCACCTAAGGAGAAGATCTCCCACAGCAGCACTCCGTAAGACCACACGTCACTCTTGGTGCTATAGATCTTGTCAAAGATGGACTCGGGAGCCATCCACTTCAGAGGAAGTCGCGTCTGGAAAAGGGTGAAGGGAGGCCTTGAGCAGGAGGGCATGCAAACAAAGCACATTCAACCGGAGCACCTGGGGGTCACCTCCTAGAGAACGCTTGGCCTTATCTCATTTCCTGGGGCAGCCACGGTTTCCTGGGACAGAGAGTGTGTGTCAGCCTGAAGTGCGGCCCTGAAAGTGTGCTGTGTTCATCCCTATGATGGGCAGTAACTGTTTAGTAAGCCCTTCCTCTGTGCCCAGAGCACCCGACTCTGACTCGGTAAGAGCACCTCCTTCCCAAAACAGCCTGCACGCCACATGGACCTGGGAAAGAGCCCTGCGAATTACGGGGTTGGCCAAAATGTTCCTTGGGGTTTTTCTGTAACATCGAATGGAAAAATCCAAACAGACTTTTTGACCAATCCAACAGAAGTCATCTGGAAAATCAATCATTTCCAGGAATTTTTCTTAACAAGGAGGATTTTTGAAAGGCATTCCGATATAAAACACAGGATTTTAAGAGTCACTGGCTGGGAGGTGTGGGCAAAGGTATGGAAAGAAGGAAGGTGACAGACAGTGTTTAGGGCCCCATGTGACTGGTTTTGAAGTGGGAGTCCCAGTGGGTTCAGCCCTGTGCCTTCATAGGGATGGAGATTGACAGGGACCCTGGGATGAGTGGGGGACAGAGAAAGATAGAGCAGGGAGGGCTGGGGAGAAGCTGAATGACGCACAGGGAAGAGCAAGACAGACACCCAGGTAGTTGCCATCTTTGTAAGTCAGGGCTCTCGAGGAAAGCCTGTTGTTTTCCTTTTAAAGAAACTGTAGGGGACTCCCCCAGCGGGGTCCAGTGGTTAAGACTCCAGGTTTCTGATGCATGGGATGTACGTTCCATCCCTGGTCAGGGAACTAAGATCCTGCATGCCTCGAAGTGAGGGCAAAGAGAGAGAGAAAGGAGAGAGACAGGGGAGCGTGCTTCTCAAAGTAGAATCCTGGGACTGGCTGAGTCTGCTGTACCTGAAGAGCTGTTAGAGAGAGGCACGTTCTCAGGCCCCACTCAAGACTTTGGAATCAGTTTAACAAGCTCTCTGGATGACCTGTGTGCTCGCTCTGAGAGCCAGGAGCAGAGAGTAGTTGTCTGGGCCCAGACTCAGACATAATGAAGCCTTCAGGGTAAAGGCTAGAGGGGAGAGGACATGGGAGGTCAGCTCTGAAAGTGGAAATAACACATCGTCAGAGACGAGAGGGAGGAGAGGCCAGTGTGAGCCAGCAGAGATGCTGGGCAGGAGGGCGGGGCCGAGGGGGACGTGATTTCCTCCCCAGCGAGGTCATGCGGACGGCCGCCCCCACCCTTTCCTGAGACGTGTACACCTGCCGAATCCATCACCCGGCTTTATCTGAGGGGAAGAGTCCAGGCTGTTCTCCCAGCTGCCTGGGGAACTCCCCCCAGGCAGGGGAGAGGTGGGGCTGACGTGGGCTCGGCAGGGCTACTGACCAGTGGTCAAGGGTCCAAGGGACAGGAGCTAGGCTGGGGCCAAGGGAAGGACCGGACGAGCAGAGCAGGGCCTCCCTGGGCCCCGTGCGAGGACCCTCGGGTCCAGAGGCCGTGGGGCCAGCCTGTCTGCACAGGCTGTTGTTTGGGGACTCTGCTGAGGAAGTGTAAATATTTACCAAGGGCTTTGGTCTATGGTTTAGAAATGATAGGGCCCCAGTGAGTCAAACAAACATCAAACTTTGGACTTACATCTCCTTTTCTCACATAGTCAGGGTTCTTATAAATATCCCGGGCAAGGCCAAAGTCGCAAATCTTCACCACGTTGTTCTCAGACAAAAGTATGTTTCGTGCGGCCAGGTCCCGATGAATGCACTAGAGTGAAAACAGCGGCATTGTTGATGCTGTCCTAATCTCGTCCAGAAATTTCCTGCACCTTCTCGCTGTTCTTAATTCGGGGACTCATGTCACATGCTTGCTTTACATGAAGGGACCAGCTTTCCGTGCACATGGGGTTGCCCCAAACATGAAGCACATCTCTCTACAAATTCAGACCCCTTGGAGGCCCCCAAGTCAAGGAGTGCCCTGAGTTCTCTCTGCCCTGGTGCTGCAGGATGGCATCAGGTAAACAGAGCTGGCCGTCCATTCTCCCAGGGAGCATGACTTTCCCATAGCCTCTTATCCTGAGCTGCTGAGACCAGATCACCACCCAGCTGGAGTTTCCTAGGAGGACTCCCCTGCGATGAGCTAACAGATATGGAGCCGTGTACTCTGAGATTCTGACCAGTTCTGGAGGCATGCTAGGGGAAAACATGGAGCGTGGGTGCCAGGATCGTCTAGTCTGAAACCCAGCAAGCTCTTCCCCTGGAATTAAGTTCTACCCACTGGTTCCCTACTCACAAGACTTCCCTGGTGGCTCAGACACTAAAGAATCCGCCTGCCATGCAGGAGTCCTGGGTTTGATTCCTGGGTCAGGAAGATCCCCTGGAGAACGGAATGGCAGCCCACTCCAGTATTCTTGCCTGGAGAATCCCATGGACAGAGGAGTCTGGTGGATTACAGTCCATAGAGGTCACAAAGAGTAGGACATGACTTAGCGACTAACAGTTTCACTGGTACCCAAGAGTCATTTCTCAACCTCCTCACTCACATCAGGACAGACTAAGATGTGTGTTGTGAAGTTCACTCTGTGTTTAAGGACCTGTTGTTGTTTAGTTATTAAGTTGTATCTCACTCTTTTGTGACCCTATGGACTGTAGCCTGCCAGGCTCCTCTGTCTGGGATTTTCCAGGCAGGGATGCTGGAGTGGCTTGCCATTTTTCCCTTCAGGGGATCTTCTGACCCAGGAATTGAACCCACATTTTCTTGAGCGGCAGGCAGATTCTTTACCAATGAGCCACCAGGGAAGCCCATTTAGGCCTACATACTAGCAAATATGAGGAAAAGTGAACTTATAGTGAAGGTTTGTGTTTGCCCGTGTGTATATCCACACATCCAGGCCCAGTGAAGAAGCAGAACAGGGAAGAGTGAGAGCTGACCTTTCTGGAAGACAAAAACTCCATGCCTCTGGCCACTTGAAAACTGTAAGAAATCAGATCTTCCATAGTGATGGGCTGCTTGTAGAAGTCATCAAAATCTGGAAAGCATTAACACCGAAGCTGTTTGTAAAGTCTCTTGTCAGGCCACCAAATCCCAGCTTATTGGAACAGCGTTAGCAAAACATACAGCAAACCAACAAACAGATCAGAGTTCATCTTTGAGAGCGTTTCAGTCTCCATATGAATAAGCCAACATTTTTCCAGGCCTCTAGCCCGGTTTGCTAGTGTTGGGGGTGGTGGGGTGGTGACGGGGGCAGGGAGCAGGGAGGATGATCCATTAAGACAGAAAGGCCTTGGGGGGAAGACAATTGTACAGTTCCCTGTCAAAATTAGTAACTCTGGAAATAATCTAAATTCAAATCTTATCTCCCCAGGACATTAGCCTTCGAGTCTCTCACGGATGTTTATTAGGGTGATAAATAAGAAAAAAATTTCAGAGATGTACAGTGTGTTGTAAAAATATCTCAGACTGGAGGACAGGAAGGAATTAATACCTACCCTCCTCTTCCTCAACATCACTGAGACTTTTATCTTCCTGAAACCCGGAGCTCTCGAAGCTCTCGCTGCTGGTAATGCTGTCTAGTCTTTGCTTCTCGCCCTGCTCCAGGTCCGGCTCAATTTTTTCTTTCTTAGGCTCCACATGTAAGGCTGCATCCTTTTAAGAGACCAAGGAAGACAGTGATGAAAGGGATGGAACAGCAGCTGGGAGACTGGGCCCTCGGGCCAGCAACTGCCTGTGTTGGGAGGATGTCCTCTGACAGAAGGGCTAGTGAACCGGTAGCCTGGCTGTTGCCTGGGGGTGGGATGTCTTCCACTTTTGACTGGGCTTCTGGGTAGCATCTCAGGTGGGATAAAGGAATATTCACAGCAGCTGCTGTTTACTGAGCACTTACTCTGCGAGCCAGCACACTGAGGATCTTAGGTACGCTTTCTTGTTTAATCTTTCCAAAAGTTTTACAAAGTAGCTCTTACAATACATGAAGGAATACATTCAGAGAAGTCAAATAATCAAAGTCACATGCGGCTGGTAGATGGCAAAGCTTGAACCCAGGTCTGGCCAACTCCATTCTGTGCCCGTAAGCACTTTTCCATCCTGTGTGCCATCTTGGGAAAGATGATATGGAATGATGGAAAAGGGTCCCCAGTCAACCCGAGACCACGCTTTATAATCCCCAGGAGTAATAAGCGGAGGCTGCAGTTACCAGTGTGTCTGGTTTCCTTGGAGAAGGAGGGAACCTGAACATTTCTTTTTCTCCTCTCCATTCAAAGATGTAGCCTGATCCTAACAAGGGCAGAAAATGCCTTTCATTCTGAACTGGGCATCTGAGCCCTGGTGTGTATCCAATTCTTTGATTAAGTGTGTGATCTTTAGCAGCAAACCACCTTGCTTTTCTGGGATTTCCTTTTCCACATCTGAAAAGCTCTATCTATGGTCTTATGTTTGGACTCACAGGGGTTGTTCGTTTTGGGTGGAACCAGAAAAGAAGGGTATCATCTTTAGTAATTCATCTAATTGCTGTGACTCTAGAAACAGCACTCTTAGTAGCTTCGTGAGTCCACCAGGTAGCTGGCTCAGGGGTGGCTGTCGGGGGACTGGGGTTCAGAGGCGCTTTGTGGCCGGGCCGGCTCCCCATCCTTGGTTTTCCCTGGAAGCATCACTACGTGGGAATGGTCCCTCCACTAGAGGGCGTAGTGGGAGCAAGCGGAGGACGGACAAGACAGCTTCAGCCCCCAAAACCGTGGAAGCGTGGAAGCGCAGAGGGTCTCTAGGCTCCTGCCCCCGGAAAGAGGCCCTCTGTGCCTGCTGCAGAAGGGAGTTCTCAGAGTGAACCCCCGCTGCCATCCACGTGACCTACCTAAGAGCAGGTAAAGAATGTTAACTCTGGTTACTGTATGTCCCTGAGGCAGTTAGATTTGATTCTGCTCAGCTGGGGACTGAAATTTTATTTCCCACGAGATCCTTTCCAGGACAGAAGTGGGCAGGGGAAGGTGCTGGGGTGAAAAGTTCTTGACTTTTTGGCAAAGCTCCAGGGACCATAACTCAGACTCCCCCACCCCACCCCTGCTTCCCCACTCCCGGTCAGTGGTATATTTAGCTCTGCTTATTGGTAACTGTTTTGGGTAAATAAAGGTTGATTTACTGAACTTTTGGGACTCTGACAGAATCCATTGGATTTATTACAAATAATATTTAAAGATCCTAGTGAATTTATTTGGAAAATGAAATATTCCATTTCGATTTAGCCTTTCGGTTTTTCTTTCACCTTCTCTTTATAGGTCTTTAGGTTCCAAATATGAAATACAGCTGTGTGTTTTCCACGAAAACACTGAGCTCCACCAACAGGGAGGTGAATCATTAAATATAGCCCTAGAAGGAAGCAGGCTCTTCAAACAAAGGACGTTCGAACGCAAACGTTCCATCCTGCCCAGGTCCCTGGGGTATTCTTGCTGGCTTAGTTCTTCCTGAAGCCAGCCCAGGATTTCAGGACTGAGGAGAAGTTGTACAACTCTCAGTCTGGGGTACCATTCTCCACTTTTTCTTATGTTTTTCCCCCCTCTTCTTACCCAGGTCAGTGCATGGAAAAAGTATTGAAGGGACATTAGAAGAGCTGGGTTCTTTCTCCTTGACTGTATCTTTTGCCAAGTTCATGTCCTTAAGGCAATCGCTGGGCTTTCTAGGCACGTCTGTGATGTGAGTGTGGACTAGCTGATCACAAAGATCCCTTTCAGCTTTAAGATTCTCATCATGTTAATTTTCAGTTGCTAAGCCATGTCCAACTCTTTGCAACTCCATGGCTGCAGCACTCCAGGCTTCCCTGTCCTTCAGTCTCCCAGAATATGCTCAAACCTGTGTCCGTTGAATTGGTGATACTATCCAACTGTCTCATCCTCTGTCGTCCCCTTCTCCTCCCACCCTCAGTCTTTCTCAACATCAGGGTTTTTCCAGTGAGTCAGTTCTTCCCATCAGGTGGCCAAAGTATTGGAGCTTCAGTTTCAGCATCAATCCTTCCAATGAATATTCAGGGTTGATTTCCTGTAGGATTAACTGGATCTCCTTGCAGTCCAAGGGATTCTCAAGAGTCTTCTCCAACACCGTAATTTGAAAGTATCAATTCTTCAGTGCTCAGCCCTCCTTATGGTCCAACTCTCACATCTGTACATGACTACTGGAAAAACCATAGCTTTGACTAGACGGAACTTTGTCAGCAAAGTGATGTCTTTGCCTTTTAATATGCCATCTAGGTTTGGGCTTCCCTGGTGGCTCAGATAGTAAAGTATCTGCCTCGCCATCATCTTTTAAGATACGAGAGTGTTTTAAAGGTCAGCAAAAGATCCTCTGGAGGAGGAAATGGCAACCCACTCCAGTTTTCTTGCCTGGAAAATTCCATGGACAGAGGAACCTGGTGGGCTACCATTCATGGAGATGTAAAGAGTCGGACATGACTGAGCGAATGAGAGCAAAGGTCAGCAACTGAAGTGGTTCATGACTCAGTTCTTGTAGAGCTGGATGGATAGCTAGCAACATTTCTCTAGTTGGCAATGGAAAAATGTATTGTCTTGTTTTATGTTATTATTTTTGTTGTTCAGTTGCTCTGGTCATGTCTAGCTCTTTGCAACCACATGGACTGCAGCATATCAGGCTTCCCTGTTCTTCACCATCTCCAACTCATGTCCATTGAGTCAGAGATGCCATCCAACCATCTCATCCTCTGTCACCCCCTTCTCCTCTTGACTTCGGTCTTTCCCAGCATCAGGGTCTTTTCCAATATGTCACTTCTTCCCATCAGGTGGCCAAAGAATTGGAGCTTTAGCTTCAGCATTAGTCCTTCCAATGAATATTCAGGGTTGATTTCCTTTAGGATTGACTAGTTTGATCTCCTTGCAGTCTAAGGGACTCTCAAGAGTCTTCTCCAACACTGTAATTTGAAAGCATCAGTTCTTTGGTGCTCAGCCTTCTCTGTGATCCACCTCTCACATCCGTGCATGACTACTAGACGTGACTATGTTGCTATAGCCTGAATGGAAGCTCAATTCTTTGTTGAAAAATCCCCAACCCAGAAGTTCCTTACCTTGTTGAGAAAGAATAAGGCCCGTTTGCTCTTGAGATAGTTGGAGAGATTTCCATATTTGCAATATTCAACAATCACCATCAGGGGCCCTGCAAGCAAAGCAGCACAAGCTCAGCCAGTCTGCCAGCTTCCGTAGGCCTGGAGGTCTCAAACATTAGTGAGTTTTGGGGGAAACTCTGGGTTGGGAAGACCCCCTGGAGAAGGGAATGGCTACCCACTCAGTACTCCTGCCTGGAGAATCCCACGGACAGAGGCGCCTGATGGGATACAGTTCATAGGGTTGAAAAGGAGTCAGACATGATTTGGTGACTAACATTTTCTGGGAGATGCAACTAGGGAGGGAGACTTCTTTTTCAATTGAACTTGTGAAAGAGTTTAAAACTACAAAAGGAGTAGACATGGGGGAGGAGTATGGGGAAGAAGCAGAAGACAGCAGTAGCAGAGAGAGAGAACTTTGAGGGGGGGCGGGGCGGGGGCAGGGCTCTGCCTGTGACTGGCAGCCACCCTCTCTGCCCCCAGCCTCGGGACACTGTCACATCAGCCCCTTCTCCCAGGTCCTGTCTGGCCTGGCTTCCCTGCACCACAGTCCCCTGGGGGCGTCTGCATGGAGACTGCCTTGGGGCTTTCAAGATCTAAAGTGGGGATCAGCCAATTTATAAAGGAAGAGTAGGCCACACAACCCTGGAGAAGGGAATGGCAACCCACTCCAGTATTCTTGCCTGGAAAATCCCATGGACAGAGGAGCCTGGTGGGCTACAGTCCATGTGGTCGTCAAGAGTCGGACACGACTGGAGTGACTAAGCAGCAGGCCACACTGCTACTCAAGTCTGCCTCTGAAGCCTGAGAGCGCCTTGGATGACACCCTTGAGTGACTGTTTCAACTTTACAAACGCAGGGATTTGAATTTCGTAACATTATCCCATGTCACAAAATATACTTCTTTTACCCGCACCCCCCACTCCCCGCTGTCCCCCGTCCCGCAGCTATTTCAAACGGTCAGATGAAGCCCACAGGCTGACCGGCCGTGGTTTGCCAACTTCTGGCCAAAAGAAGTAAGGGGGTTGGGAAGGGAGGCAACCCCAGAGGTGCACTGCGGGTCCCTGGGCGCCCCGAAGTCTTCCCCCAGGCCCTTCAGTCCTCCCCACCACTCATCCAACTGGGCTCAAGGCCTGGGGGAAGAACAGCATCAGGTTCTGGATCAAAGAAAACATGGCCCCAGAGGGGCTCCTGGCTGCAGGCCCTTCCCTGGAGGAGGTTGGAAAGGCCTGAGGGAGCCTTGGTCATGACACAGCCCAGTCCCTGCACTTGGCCCGGGTGGGTGAGGCCTGTCTGAAGGCCATGGCCGGCCCCTCCTTCTCCTGGGATCCTGCCTGGAGCCATCCCTTCCCTTGGAGGAAGCTTCCGGAATGCCCACTTTCTGCGAGTTTACCTCGGCTTCCATTATGAGCGTCCTTCTGGGTCTGGTTCATCGGAACCAGACGGGTCTCAAAGGGAGTCCTTCTGTTTGGAACTTTTAAGCTAAGCATCCAGGGAAGGCATTTCCAGAATGGGAGCCCCTTCCATCCTGGGACAGACTCCTCCGGACCACAGCAGGCCGTCTTCCAGGGGGTGGACAGAAGGTGGGGGGACAGAGACGCTGCCGTGGTGTGTGAGTCCGGAGAAGAGCAGCCCCTGCTCCCACTTACCTCCTTGCTTGGTGCAGGCTCCCAGCAGGTTGACGACGTTCAGATGGTGGCCGATGTGGGTCAGGATCTTGAGCTCGGTCATCAGAGCCTTGTACTCGCTGGCCGTGGCCCCCTCTGTGTGAGGGGCAAGGGAGAGTCAGGGTGACGGGACAGTGGGGCTCTCTCCTTGAGGGCGGCCCTCGGAGGTGAGCGGTGCTCAGCTCTCACTGCACCAACTTCCCCACGCTCTGCAGAAAGGCCAGTCTCCAGCCTATGTTCACTCCTCCACCCTCTTGAGCCAGCATCCTCTGGGCTACAGTGAGGCTGGAGTGGTGTGAGGCCAGTTACTGGACGTCCCTCTGGGTGGACCACGTCCCGGAGGGTCAGGTGCTGACTTGGAGCTGGGCACCTGGCGGGAGCACCCTCCCAAGGCTTCCTTCTGTCAGAACCAGGCCCAGCTAGAAGCTTCCAGGCAGGGATGCACCCACATCTCCTCTTTTTCTCACTTTCCCCACTTTGAGAATTACAAAGGAGCAGCACCGAGGGGCCTGCAAGGGCAGGGAGGCCCCTTCTGTAAACATCTCTGCTGTGTGTTATGTTTTCCCTGTAACCTCTTCCTCCCTGGATTCCTCAAGGTTATCTCAAGTCAGGAGGGTCCGTAAGCATCTGACTTCAGCTTCATTCTCAGAGATAAACAACGTCAGTCTAAGAATTAGCAGAGTCTAAAGCCTAGATTAACTTTGTCCTGTCTGTCTGTTCTTATTGGTTAACTTATAAAGCTTTAACAAATTTCAAATTATGTTTAGAAGTTTAAAATAAGTCATATCGGCTTGCTGTAAAGTATTTCAATAATATGTTTATGGAATAAAAAGTGAAAGTCATCCCAATCCAGTTACCTTTTTAAAAAAAATCCAGTTACCTTTTTAGAAGTAACCACTGTTAATCACTTGGAGTTTCAGACCATTTTCTATGCATTTGTAAATATATGTAGCCAATCAAAAGTCTTTTTAGTTTGTTTACATAAATGGGATCATATATAAAAACATAAAAGCAAATTTGATGTATATAATTTGCTTTCCCTCCCTTTAAATGTGATGGACTTTTCTCATCCTTTTAAACTGATTGATGGCATTCCTGACATTTAGATGGTCTACAGTTGTGTTTTGTTTTTGCCATTACAAATATTATTTAATAAACAGCCTGTGATCTTTGTGCCCATTGTGTTTCTGTAGGACTGTCCTAGAAGTGAGTAGAAGGCTGTGCGTTTCACATTGTGGTGGATAAGCACAAGTCATTTTTAAATAATAACCAAATAAACACTAGAAGCCTCCCAGTGGAGTTGGGATTGGCTCAGAGTAGATGCTCAACAAATATTAGTTAGACAAATAAACAACATGATTACTCTTCTCATCTCAGACATGGGCTTAAGGCCCAGAAAGGTTAAAGGTTTTGCTCAAGGGCACTTTGAAAGAGCTTCTGAGTCATGGCCTTTGTTTGACCTTCTGCCTTTCCAGTGTCTCCTAGAAACAGATGGCCAATCAACTTAAACAAGAAAGCTTGAATGAGAATAGTGTTTTAGTGATGTTATATAGTGGGTGATTTGGCAATCTCTTGCAGTCAAGGCTGCTGGCTTTAAAGAATGATAAGCCTTTATTAAGATATTATACACACTATTTTTGTATTACATAGAACAGATTATCTAGGCCTTTAAAGAAAATCTCAAGTCAGAATTTCCCCCTCAAATTCATTCTTCCACGCTCTGATACCCCTTTGGCACCGAGGGAAAACCAGGTTCTTTGGCTCAGATTTTTCCATTTATAGGCAGGGCTACGGCTTTCATCTCGGGCCTATAATAGACAAGCATGGGCAGCCGATTTGCCCCATCTTATTGCTCAGCTAGCTTTGTCTCCCTGTGTGTGGTCATAAGCAGGAAGACAAAACTAGCTGAAGGATAAGATGCTTTCAGGTTTAGTGTCAGCTTATCTCAAGGCTGGATACCAGCTTGCCTCCAGAACACAGACCAGAATCATTTTCAGGATTTTGGAGCAATGGATCATTTCCAGAAGGCAGCCCTTCTGTAGCGCTGAGGTGTGGGTGTGTCAGGGGGATGAGTCTTGCACCTGAACTCTTCCTTTTGCATGGCTGAGTTGTGTGGCCTTGCAGAGGCTACTTAACCTTTCTGGGTGTTGGTTCTTTATCTGCAAACTGAAATAATAAAATCTACCTCACAGAAGCTCTAGAAGAAAAATAAGAAAAGTGACAATTTCATGCAATTCAAGCTACCATATTAAAGTATATAGGGTTGGCCAGAAAGTTCGTTTGGGTTTTTCCATAACCCAATACCTAGTCTGGTGCTTTCTTGCATAGAAGACGTATTGATGCCTTTTCTCTTTAGACCCTGGGATTGGGGGTGTCCAGAGTTGGGTGCTGGAATGCAGGATGATCTCAGAAATGCCTGTGATCATCTGGGTAGTTCCCCTTGAACAAATCCTCCTGTTCGTTGATGTAAAACTCCTTTTTCCTGGCTACCTTCAGGCTCTTTGTAGAGCTTTATCAGAGCCGTCACTCAACAGGCTTTTGAAGTGGAAAATATCACCACACGGGGCTTTTCCGCAGTGACGGTGTCAGCGCTGGATGAAGGTGAAGGCTTTGCCGTCCCCGCCCCGCAGCGAGTGGGTCTCTCAGCTGGACTCTTTGCCAGCTACCTGCTTGGCTGCGCGCAGAGCTTCCTGTGCCTGAAAACCCCCTGGCAATGTGTCAGCAATGTTGGAAAGCTGAAAACTGCCCTGTGGGCTTTCGATCCTGTTTCTTTCGGTTTGGGAACCTTAAAATGCATCGAAGTAACATGACAATTTCATCACAATGAAGAAGTGTTTTCTGCACTTTAAAGCAGAGGTCCCCAACCTTTTTGGCACCAGGGGCCAGTTGTGTGGAAGATAATTTTTCCGTGGACTGGGGGCAGGGGGAGGAGATGGTTTCAGGATGATTCATGTGCATCACATTTCTTATGCACTTTATTTGTGTTATTGGAAAGCTGAAACTGCCCTGTGGGCTTTCAGTCTTGTTTCTTTCGGTTTGGGAACCTTAAAATGCATCGAAGTAACATGACAATTTCATCACAATGAAGAAATGTTTTCTGCACTTTAAAGCAGAGGTCCCCAACCTTTTTGGCACCAGGGGCCAGTTGTGTGGAAGATAATTTTTCCGTGGACTGGGGGCAGGGGGAGGAGATGGTTTCAGGATGATTCATGTGCATCACATTTCTTATGCACTTTATTTGTGTTATTACTACATTGGCTCCACCTCAGATCATCAGACGGTAGATTCTGGAGGCTGGGGACCCCCGCAGTGGGGAGCTGTGTGTCTTGGAGGTGTTTGGTTTATGAGATTTTCAGTGGTTTTCATTTTCACTCTATCTTAGGGTGGTGGTCGAAAATTGCTTTGCCATTTGACCCACCTCCCAGTGCTTCACAGAGTGATAATATTGTCAACATAGAAAGATAATTTGTTTGTTTGTTTTTAAATCTCTGAAGAGGAAATGTTTTATGGACAGGACTTGATCCTATAAAATAGCTTGACATTCTGATCAACTCAATTGTTCTAGCTTCATCGTCTTTATAGTGAGCTCAAACCCCAGCTGAGCCTTTGAGATTTAGACATACAGCCAAGTTTCCATTGTAATGTCACGGGGACCACTCCAAAAATTCATACCTGTGGTTACTGTGAGCTTAGGTCCCTGGTAGCTTACAAGAGTCTGAGATGGGGTAAGAGAAACATCTTTGACAGAAATCATTTTCCCATGGATACTGCTGGACTGTTTCACTTACAAGGTTTATTTTGAGCTCTTGGTGGCCTCATGGAAAGCTCCAGAGGTCAAGAGTCTTCCAGCAGAAGAAAGTTATGTGGCCAGAGCAGACACGGCCTCTGTCTGTCGCTAGGCCACATTCCACTAGTACCAACACATAGAGAACCTAATGGGGAAGTTGAAAGCCCAATCAGAGCGTCCGTACCTTTCAGCATCTTCACAGCCACAGTCCGGCAGGTGGGTGATTTCTTGATGCCGAATGCCGACGCTTGTACCACTTTTCCGAAAGCCCCTCTTCCGAGTGACTTGCCTACAGTGGAAAGAAGACGGTTTGTTTGCCAAGCCAGCAGTATCAGTTTAAGTCTTTTTCAGGAAGAAAGGGCCTTTTCCCTATGTGTGTATGTGTGGCATGTAGCTTTGAAGGGAATCTCCAATGAACAGACCCCAAATGGGTTAAGGACACATTTATGTGGCATCTTCTTCCAACTCTTTACTGCACTGCCATGTGGCCCTTGCCCTGTACAGTGAGGCTAGGACCTTCCAGGACATTTGGGACAGCTGTAGGGCCCCAAAAACCTTTTACAAAGTCCTTCTCCAGAGGGAGAGGCTACAGAATCTGCAGTTGGTTTTTTCCATCGTCTGATAACATCATTACCACAAAAATTCCCCTATGTTTAAATTAAACCCCTTTACTTGCCACTTAAGCTTATTTCTTCTGACCCATGTTTCAGCAAAGGGAACAGACTAACAAGGGTGGTTACTGCTATTGACTATAATGATGCTTCAGAGCTACCAAAAAGTCACTTAAGTAATTTCTCAGACTTCCTTGCCAGGCAGAATATCCTCCGTATTTTTAACGTGTCTCTACATGATGATTATAAACCTTTGTGGTTCAAAACATGCGCCCCTCAAACCCAAGTAGCAATTTGTTTCAACCACAGAGCCACAGTTGCCAAGTGCAGTAACAGAGTGTGAGGTTTCATTCATGGTTCCGCAGTGGTATGCTATGTTCTAATGACTGCTAGCACATTTGTTTGTTTCCTTCACCCTTGAATGAGATCACTTGACTCAAAGGGGCAAGGACCATGCCTGAATCTTCCTGGAACCTGGTACATGGGGCATCAGGACAGAAGGGAGAGGTGCATTTGGGAGTTTGTGAGATGCTCAAACCAAGCCTCTTACAGTCCTAAGTTAACCCGAGGGGCCCGTGGGATACACAGCTGAACAGTGCTCTGTGAGGAGGCATCTGCCCCCTTTTTGATCAGTGCTTCCTTCTACACCTCCAGGACACAGGTAGCTGGCTCCAACCTGTCCCGTAGGAAACCAGTACCCCTCAATCGTGATATGGCAGAAGAAAGAGTGAGCTAAAGAAGTCACCTTTTGTTGGTTCTTCGGGGGCAGAGCTGTGGAGTAGGGGAAGCCAACAAAAGGCTTCTGATGAAAATTAAATCCTGGTTCAGTTTGGTTCACTTCAGTCGCTCAGTCGTGTCTGACTCTTTGCTGCCCCATGGACTGCAGCATGCCAGGCCTTCCTATCCATCATCAACTCCTGGAGTTACTCAAACTCATGTCCATTGAGTCAGTGATGCCATCCAACCATCTCATCCTCTGTCATCCCCTTCTTCTCCTGCCTTCAATCTTTCCCAGCATCAGGCTCTTTTCAAATGAGTCAGCTCTTCACATCAGGTGGCCAAAGTATTGGAGTTTCAGCTTGAGCATCAGTCCTTCCAATCAATATTCAGGACTGATTTCCTTTAGCATGGACTGGCTGGATCTTCTTGCAGTCCAAGGGACTCTCAAGAGTCTTTTCCAACACCACAGTTCAAAAGCATCAATTCTTCGGTGCTCATCTTTCTTTGTAGTCCAACTCTTACATCCATATATGACTACTGGAAAAACCATAGCCTTGACTAGATGGACCTTTGTTGGCAAAGTGATGTTTCTGATAGTCAGTGTTAATTTAACACAGCACCTCTGGTCCTACTTCTTTCTTGGGCTGTTCTGATAATGTGTTTTCAGTGAGCTAACTTTCCTCCCTCCCTGCCTTCCTTCCCAAAAGACACAGTTTGTTGTTTGTTAAGATTCCTGGAAAGTTTATAATGAAGCTCTCCTTGTCCTCATCCTACCGGAACCTTTATACTTGCATGCGCAACTCCTCAGTAACAAAGTAACCTCACCTGCCTCAACTTAGAGTCGTCCACTGCCCACCCCCTGGCATCCAGTAAGGACATGGGAAGAGCT
>SJYC01105388.1:0-35347 GCA_006408675.1 Madoqua kirkii
TTTTTTTTTTTTTTTTTTTGAACACTCCACGTTAGGGTGAGATGTTTGTTTTTTGGATTTTTTTTTTTTTTTTTTTTTTGGCCATCAGGCATGTGGGATCTTCATTCCCTGGCCAGGGATTGAACCCGTGCCCCCTGCAGTGGAAGCGTGGAGTCTTAACTGCTGGACAAACAGGGAAGGAAGTCCTGAGTCTGAGACGGTTTAATGATTCATCTGCCATGTTCACCTGTTCAGGGCCTGCTCTGGACATCAGGCATTTGGGGGAACAGGCATTTTTGGGGGAAATCTAGCATGATGTCCGGAGAAGGCAATGGCACCCCACTCCAGTACTCTGGCCTGGAAAATCCCATGGATGGAGGAGCTTGGTGGGCTGCCATCTATGGGGTCGCACAGAGTCGGACTCAACTGCAGTGACTTAGCAGCAGCAGCAGCATGATGTCACTACACCAGCAGTGCCACTGGGCCTTGTGGCAGATTTTTGCCAAAAGGAGCATTGACTTTCATCTGAAATATTCTTACCCTTTTCAGTTTTCGGATAAAAAGCGTTAACAGGAGCCAGAAGAGGGTTGCAGCACACAGGTGCACGTCAGTGTGATGAGCTCCAGGTTAGACTTGTCCGAGGTCCCTGGAGAGATAAAAACACCAAGAGGGCGCTAAACAGCAGCTCACAACCCCTGGGTCTGTGGTTTGACAGAAAAAGGTTAGTGGCCCCCAAGTGCTTCATCAGGGCGAACACAATCAGCTCCTAGCACAGAGCCTCTCACCTTCTGGGTCAGGCAGGGTTCATGCTATTATCGTCATAAACTCACATGGAAATGAAAAGACTTTCCAGAAATGTTGCTGTGGAGTTTGCCAACAACTCCAGAAATAGTGAGTTAAAAGTCAGAGGAGAAATTAAAAATGGGGGGAAAAAGAACTAAGGCAGGAACAAGACCTCATTAAAGTGCTAAATCTGGACGATGTGAAATCTCCCTAATGAGTTTGAGAGGAAATTCTAAAGAAAAAGAAAAAAAAAAGGACATAAAAAGTCTCCTTGGGGAATCACAAATGTCTTCAAAGTAGACTTTAAAAATAAAAATAAAGCTCCAGGACTGTCACAATCACCCACTCGCTCCTCTTGGAACAGACAGGCCAACTCTCCGGGTCTGACCACTCACGTCTGGGGCTCTCACGTCCGAGGCTCCTCCTCAGGTGGAGCTGAGCCAAGGGACCTGCTGGAGCTGATTCTTCCCCATCACCTTGTTCCTCAGAATCGGAGATGAAAGCTGAGCACTGTTTCTCCATGACCAGAAAGAAAAGACCCGAAGTATTCAAGAGAAGCTTCCAGAGAGGCTCCTCCTTGGGATTTAAAGGAATGCTCCAGTGAGCCAGGACTGAGGTTCCCTGCTTCTCGATGCCAGGGGATTGTCCTGGGAGCTCTAAAGAGATGCCCTTGTCCTTAACCTTCATTGATGGTGGTTTAGTCGCTAAGTCGTGTCAGACTCTTGTGACCCCATGGACTGTAGCCAGCCAGGCTCCTCTATCCATAGGATTCTTCAGGCAAGAATACTGGAGTGGGTTTCCATTTCCTTCTCCAGGGGATCTTCCTGACCCAGGAATTGAACCTGGGTCTCCTGTGTTGAAGGTGGATTCTTTACCGACTGAGCTAGGCGGGAAGCCCATTAAAGGGAGAGAGAGACTTAGTATCAAGTGAGGCCAAGATCAAGTGAAACTTATTCCCTTTAGAAATGGTTAGGCAATTTCCTGGCAGGTGTGTGGTTCAATCCCTGGTTGGGGAACTAAAATCCTGCATGCTGTGTTCCATGGCACCTCCTGCCCTGCACCCCAACCCATCCCCCAACCCCCAAGAAATGGTGATGTGGATGATGGTATTTTTTTATTGAGCACTTAACGATGCATTGAGTCATCACACCTGCTAATGAAGCAGGGGAGCAAGAATATCCCCATTTCATGGATAAGGGCTTCATCTTGGCCTGGGTGGGGGGTGCTCTTGGTTTATTTTAAATTATTTATTTGACTGTGCTGGGTTTTAGTTGCAGCATCCGAGACCTTTGATCTTCCTTGTGGTGTGTGGGATCTTGTTCCCTGACCAGGGATCAAACCTGGGGCCCCTGCATTTTTTGAGCAGAGTCTGAGCCACTGGACCACCGGGGAAGTCCCTGGGCTCTTTGTTTTAACTCAGTGAAGATATATTGAATCCAACTCCAGGCAAGGAGACAAGTGGGTAACTCAGGGAAAGCTGTCGCTACCAGAAGCTCACTTACAGCCCAACCAGGAGGCTTAAGGCAAATGGAAAGAAATGAGGTGCAGAGAGTTTGGAGGCTGAGGGAGAGGTGACATTTGAGATGGATCTTGACCTGCAGGGGTAAAGGCAGGGGAAGGCACTGTAGGCAGAGGGAAGGTGTGAGTGATGACCCAGAACTGGGACATGGTAGGGCTCTGATGGAGGTGGGGCAAGAGTTCTGAGCATCCCCATGCTCTCAACTCAGTGCCTCGGGCAGCTGGAGCCAGTGCAGCTTCCCTGCCCAGAACAGGAGCAAGTACACAAGCTAAAAATGGGAGCCTCTTTCTTCTTTATTCAGCCCCCCACGTATGAACAGTCCCTGTGGGCCACGGTCCCTGCCACGGTGTGTCTTCTCATCAGGAAGGGACTCTGGCGTTTCCTGTTTTCAGCCCACCCCCAGTTCCTGTTCATTCTCTTTCCATGGCTCATGAAATCCTCTCCTCCTGTCCTACCGCAGGATCACCACCTAAGTCAAGGCCCGTGCAGTCCCCCTGAATGACCGCAGCAGCTTCCTAGCCAGCCTGGAGCCCCCAGTCTCTCCTCTGCTCGAGCCCACACGATCTTGCCAAATCACAGATTCCATCCTGTTGTTCAGTCACCCAGTCATGTCTGACTCTTTGCAACCCTATGGACTGCAGCATGCCGGGCTTCCCTGTCCTTCATCATCTCCCAGAGTTTGCTCAAAATCATGTCCATTGAGTTGGTGATATCACCCAATCATCTCATCTCAGCCGCCTTCTCCTCCTGCCCTCGGTTTTTCCCAGCATCAGGGTCTTTTCCAGTGAGTCAGTTCTTCACATCAGGTGGCCAAAGTATTGGAGCTTTAGCTTCCGGCATCAGTCCTTCCAATGAATATTCAGGACTGAATTCCTTTAGCACTGACTGGTTTGAACTCCTTGCTGTCTAAGGGACTCTCAAGAGTCTTTTCCAACACCACAATTTGAAAATATTAATTCTTGAGTGCTCAGCCTTCTTTATGGTCCCACTCTTACATCTGTACATGACTACTGGAAAAACCACAGCTTTGACTGTATGGACCTTTGTCAACAAAGTGATGGAGCTCCTTAAATTCCATCATTGCTGCCTACCCCTAGCACAGCCAGGAGAGAAACCAAGCTCTTACATCCTGCTTGCCCAACCTCACCTGTTCCTTCAGCCTCATCTCCTGCTGTCCAACCATCCCCCTACATGCTCTTCATCCAAATACTTGTAGTTTCATAAATAGACCAGCCCTTCCAACTCTGTGCTTCTGCCCTCACTGTTTCTCTACCAGGATATCAACTTCCCAGGGGTGAGATCACACCTTACTCACTGTCCCCACTCACCAATTGAGTGGATAAGTCATACTTTTATTTGTCTCTAGAGAATTTCATGAAGCTTTCAAAGGGTTCAGGCCAAATTCCCATTCTTGTATATTCACCCAATAAGCATTAGAACATCACCCAAGTGCCAGGCTCTGCTCTGGGTGGCTGGAATGTGGTGGTAAATGAAGGGACACAGAAAGGAGCTCATGGTCTGGTGTTCAGGTATGAATGGACAGGTGTGTTCAAGCTCTTGAGTGAAGCAGCAGCAGGTGGTTCTCTGGTTCACAGTGATGCCTCTGGTGCAGAGGACAGTGCCTGGCATGCGGTAGGCAGGCATCCTGAAAGTGCTGGTTGAATGAATGAGTGGGCTTGGCTTCATTTGCTGCTCTGGCAGCTTGTGGTTATTCCTCCCTGCATCTCATGAGACTGAGTGAGAAATTTCCAGGCATGACCCCCTCTTCTCTCAGTATGGGTCCTCTCGATGGGAAGACAAGTGCAAGTTAATGAGTTTGGGCTTCCTTGGGTTTCCCAGGTGGCACTAGTAGTAAAGAATCCATCTGCAGTGCTGGAGATGCAGAGATGCAGGTTCAATCCCCGGGTCGGGAAGATCTCCTAGAGGAGGAAATGGTGACCCACTCCAGTATCCTTGCCTGGAGAATACCATGGACAGAGGAGTCTGGTGGGCTGCAGTCCAGGGGGTCACAAAGAGTTGGACACGACTGAGCAACTGAGCATGTATGAGCCCCTGAGGTGAGAGATTTAATGTTTCCTCTCAGTATTTACACACACAACACACACACACATGTGTCTTTGCTTATGCTGCAGATATGTTTTATGAAACCAAAAACCAGACTGGGACCTGCTTGGGACACAGTGGCCTTTGGCTGCTGGAGGAGCCGAGAACATCTGGGACTGAGCACAGTCTGCATAGAGTCTCTGCAAGGACTGACCCCGAGAGACCCCGCCCATGGTGGGAACTTTCCCACTGCATTCCCAGGGGCAGGAAGTTGACCCCCGAAGTAATTCCACAGTCCTTACTCAGGCAGATTCCTTGCAGTGGGACTGACTGTGTCTGGGTGCACTTAGGCATTTAAGGAATCAGCTCATTAAAAACATCTTCGATGAACACTGGTTAGAAGGGGAAGATCTGTTTAATACTCTGTTACTGGTTTTTGAAAACTGAACTCATTTTGTGAGACCTGGTATCCAGGCTCTGCCTCTGTCTCGTCCGGTAACTTGATTTTCATCTTCACTTGGAAGGTAACCACGAGGATCATCCGCTGTAGGTTGACCTAAGTCAGCAGCATCTCTTCCCATCCACTGTCGGCTGTGTTTTCAGGGGTCAGACATCCACACACTGGCCTGCCTTGGACCCAGCTTCACCTCGCTGGTGTCAGCTGATGAACTTGGTGCATGAAACAACCCAGCTGTACATGGCGGGCGTAGGAGGCGGGGGAACATGGGTGGATTTGACAATAATGGGACTTAGCGCTGGATCTCAGGGCCATCCCTCCTGTCTGATGGGTGTGAATGTGCTGCGTGGATGTGGCATGAAGCTGTTTTTATATGGGGTGATGACAAGAAGGTGGCTGATTCAAAGAGGTCAGATATTTGTACCTCTTATTTCAGATTGCGGACCGGGCTGCCCAGAACGTGCCGTGTCAGTTACCCTCCTGGGCTGTCCCATCCCTGCTGGGGTACGAAGGGGAGGCAGGGGAAGGGCTGGGTTCTGAAGGTGGCGTGTCCTGTCTAGAGTCTGCAGAGCTTGGCTGTGTCCTGCCGTCCTGCCCTGAGCCTTTCTGACGGTGGTGGGCAGCGCTGTCTGCATGGGACCCAGGCTGTGTGATGTGGCAGCATCATCTCGGCTGGGACACGTGGCTCTTTGTGGCCCCAGACCACCTGAGTGAACAGACTGCAGGATCGGATAGCTCAGCTCCTGTGGTGTAGCCCAGCTCCTGCGGTGTAGCCGGGTGGTGCCTCCCAAGAAGAGAGGGAAACTCCCCAGCAAGAGGCCAGGGCCTCTGCCCCAGGCCTGCCTTGACTGCAGAGAAGGAAGTCCTTCCCTGACCCTGCACACAGCTGTGAGTGCTGGGGGCTCTGTGCGCCAGCCCCACCCCTAAAGTGTGGACGTGCCAACAGCACCCCACCTAAAGGGAGATGGATAAAACTAGGTGTTATTTTGGAGGCTTCACTCTCTTCTCCTTTTAAAAAAATCCTTTTATTACTTTTTGTTTTTATTTTTTATTTTATTTTTGGCCATGCTATGTGGCATGCGGACTTCCCTGGTGGTTAAGTTCAGTCGCTCAGTCGTGTCTGACTCTTTGCGACCCCATGAATCGCAGCATGCCAGGCCTCCCAGTCCATCACCAACTCCCGGAATTCACTCAGACTCACGTCCATCAAGTCAGTGATGCCATCCAGCCATCTCATCCTCTGTCATCCCCTTCTCCTCCTGCCTCCAATCCCTCCCAGCATCAGAGTCTTTTCCAATGAGTCAACTCTTTGCATGAGGTGGCCAAAGTACTGGAGTTTCAGCTTTAGCATCATTCCCTGGTGGCTCAGATGGTAAAGAATCTGCCTGCCATGTGGGAGACACGGGTTTGATCCCAGGGTGGAGAAGATTCCCTGGAAAAGAGAATGGCTACCCATTCCAGTATTCTTGCCTTGAGAATTCCGTGGACAGAGGAGCCTGGTGGGCTGCAGTCCATGGGGTCACAAAGAGTCGAACACAACTGAAAGACTAACACACACACACACATGGAGCATGCAGAACGTTAGTTCCCTGACCAGTGATCGAACCCATGCCCCTGCATTGGGAGCACAGAGTCTTAACCACAGGACCACCAGGGAAGTCCTCCTCTTATTACTCTTTGTACTTAAAGTGCAACATATTTTTCTTTTCATTCAAATATATTATGTAAAACACAATTTGCTTTTCCTCCTAAAACTAATCAGACTTTGACCCAAGTACCGACCATTTTCCGTAAACCACTGAGTTACTTTCCCTGAGAAACTGGCCTAACACTCAGTATGGCTTAGGAATTATTCTCTGGTTCTGGTGTTGTTTTGAGGGGACCATTCATGTCGGTTTATTGCCCATTATGCTATTGGGACATCAAGAGAAGGGTATGTTTCCTGTTCACTCTGCATCTCAAGCACTGGCCTAGTGAAAGACTCAATAAATGTTTATATATAGATAAAAAGAAAATCAATCAGTACCCCTGAACCTGGCTGGCCATGGGAGTCAATCAAGCAAGGCTGCCTCCTTTAACCTGAAATTCAGCAACCAGTAATCCAGTCGCCCTTATTGTATAATTTCTCTAAGGCTTATTGGGCATTTAGATTGACTGTCATGCTGATTATGAGGGCTTCCCTGGTAGCACAACACAAAAGAATCCGCCTGCCAACGCAGGAGAAGCAGGAGATTTGGGTTCGACCCCTGGGTTGGGAAGATCCCCTGGAGGAGGGCATGACAACCCACTCCTATATTCTTGCCTGGAGAATTCCATGGACAGAGGAGCCTGGTGGGCTTCAGTCTGGTCGCAGAGAGTCAGACATGACTGAAGCGACTAAGCACACACACACACACACACACACTTACTTTTAGGTATACATATGAATTGTGAAGCCTTATATGTATACTACAGAGTTTGGTATACAGACACCAACTTGGGAAGTGAGGTATGGACATACTGTATTTGGATTAAATTTGAAGTACATTTCAAGAGGAACTTTAGGTAAATATACTTAAAATTGCGATTCTATCAGTTCTGTAACACATTTTTAAGCCTTAGGTCAAATAGGAATTTTGTGGCCTGGAACACCATTTGTGTGACTTACTGGCTAAGTCTAGAAAAAGTATAATACAGCAAGTTTTGTTGAAATGGAATTCAATTTATCATATTAACAAATAAAGTGTGCATGCTAAGTTGCTTCAGGTGTGTCCAACTCTGTGCGACCCTCTGGACTGTAGCCTGTCATTCTCCTCATCTATTCGAGAAGTTTTTTTATCATATACCATGCGCACTGTTAAGTTTGTTAATCCTTTCAGCAACCGTGTATGGTTGGCATGCCATAATTCACACCCATTTTGCAGATGAGCAAACTGAGACTCCAGGAGGGAAGTCATCTGTCCAGGGCTGCATGACTCATGGGCAGGGACACACCTGACTTCAGAACGGGGCCTCTTCTCCACCAGGTAGAGGGGTAGGTGAGCAGAGTGGTTAAATAAGGATCCAGTTCTCAGTGCCACCACTTCCCAGCTTTGTAACCCTGGACAGAGTCCTCACCCTCTTGGGGCCTCAGATTCTCATTTGTAAGTAGGAAAAAAAAAACAAACCCTCCTTGGATTATTGCAAAAGCGAAGAAGACTGATGCATATTATGTGCTTAAAATGGTGCACTGCACGGTCAACAAGTATAAGATGTTCTAACAGAATTCCAGCACCGTTTTTTGCATTCTCCACCGAGGCCAGCTTTCTGTCATTGTTTAGCTTTCAGTACAAAGGCACACACAGCCCGCCCCCAGCCCTCCAGGGTGAAATCGGGGAGCTGCCAGCTCAACTCTCTCTCTCTCTCCTCTCCTGGGGAAACCCATGAGAGGAGTGACACCAGTCACCAACATCTATGTGTGAATTAGTTTATCACACTCTTCCTAGTGCCAGGAGAGCCAGGACAGAGAGCTGTCTCGGAGGAGGCTCAGAAGGATAGAGAGGAGAGGCTATTCCAAGAGATAGAGAGATGAGTCTGTTCCAAGCTTTTCCTTCTCTTTACACTTGGGACTTTGTTAAGGAACATAGCATATCCTTCCTGCCGTTTGGGTCCTTTCCTGAAATGTGTCACTGTGGGGTTATTGTGGCACAAAATTCACAAAACACACCTGTTTGCATCCATCAGTCATCCTCAAAAAAATGTTACAGGGGCTTCCCTGGTGGTCCAGTGGTTCAGAATCCACCTTGCAAGGCCAGGGACATGGGTTTGATTCCTCGTCAGGGAACTAAGATTCCACGTGCTGCCAGAGTAACTACTGAGCTCCCCGTGCTGCAAAGAAGGCCTGGCATAAGCCCCCAAAATAAATAAGCTTTTAACAAATGTTAAAAATGGTAGCTATTCTTCAAGTTGTTTTCTCTTGCATGATGAGAAATGCTATTATTATGCTTTACTATTATTTCAATAGCAAAGCCTAAATGTGTGAGAAGAATGTGTGTATAGGTATATTGGGTTGGCCAAAAAGTTCAAGTTTTTCAGTGACACCATATAGGAACCTGAATGAATTTTTTGGCCAACCCAACATATATACACATACATATATGTATATAGATATAGTGGTTATTACTTAGAATAATAAAATATAGTTTATTTTAGATCCTCGGATGAAAATGTGCCACCCTTGCATTGTAACAGTCCCCTTACTATGGAAGGCTGTTAATTTCAGAAACTGTTCTGGTTAGTAAGTTTTGTTGCTGTTGTTTTTAATATTAGCACTTCCCCTCTGAGCACTCCACATGTGCTTCTGGGCAGTCCAAACCAAACAAGACCCGTGATTATTTAAAGAAGCCACTTTGATTCCCCAGTCCGCTCATCCTTTTCAGATACAAAAATAACACATTGTTTTATCTAGGAGTATAAGAATCCTTTTTCAAAGGAAATAAAAAGAGCAGACAGTTTCCTTCCTGGCTAATGGGTGAACCTCTTTCAATCTGTTAAACATAGCCACAGACACAACTTATTTGCCCGGCTTCACTTCCTAAACTCAACCTGCAAGATATAGGCCAGGGGGGAGGGTCTAGGTGGCATATATTAGGAAGCCAAGTCTGCAGCTTGATGCACCTAATTCATAGCCACCAGAGAGAGAAGCAGTGATTTAGACTCCAGAAGCAAGAATCTCATTTCAGTGATGAAATTATGAAGCAGGTACCGCCTTTAATTGTTCTGAACAGCATCCAAGGATCAAATTTTTATTCAATGAGCCCAGAGTACTTCTAGTCAAGATACTGCATCTAATTTGTAAGGTCCACATAATATCAACTTTCAGAAATTCTTCCTATTCAAGATTGTCTTCTTCTAGGGAGCTGAAACCTGCCTCCTTGAAACGTTGCCACCATCTCCCTCTCTTGGTTCGGCTTCTCTTTTCTGGAGTGTTAAAGGGTAAGGCCAGTGTCTCCTCTGTCTGAGAAAGCCTTAAATATTTGAAGAAAACAGTCATGTCACCCCCCTCTCTCCAAGTTGACTCATTTTTAGACTAAACATCCTCCTTTCCTTGCTACCCTATTAGGATATGGCTTCATCTGTTTATGCTTCTCTTAGAAATGGGTATGGATATTTCAGGTATGGTTTGATGATGGCTGATCAGGTAATTTCTCAGCTAACCATGATTTTTCAGCAGAGAGGCTAGATACAGCAGTCATTCTGAGAGCAGGGAAAATGCTGCAAAAGAAAGCAGAGGAGGAGGAAAGAGAACTATAAAAAGAAGACATAAAGACTCAAAAAGCATAGCTGTTGGGGGTAATTATGGGTGAAAGTAAGGAGCCATGTACAAAGTAGCTGCAGCTACCTTGCAAATTATACCATTTCTCTAAGTGATATTGAAGACTGATGCCCCATGAGGAAAAAGAGGTCATGAATTAAAAGGACCAATTCCTCGGGGTGTGGGAGGAATCAGTTCTGACCCCACCAAAAGGATAAATGATTCCCATCAACTCTCCTCCTGAAATTATCTAAAACAACTGGATATTTTAAAAAATCTTCATAAAAGTTTAAAACAATCTGATACAACAGGCCAAAATATGCATGAAAGTGGGAATGAAGTAGGATTGAGTAGGATTGTGAAGGCATTTACACTCTGAGGGTTTTTACAGAACCTTATAAACAGCAGATTCAGTTTTCCCGGCTTCCCAGAGTGTAGGGGACTGGAAACGAAACTCAGGGTCCTCACAAGGGAGGGATATCTGGCAGAAAATCCTACCTGTTAGGCTGGCATGCCAGAAAGCTACCCCCCTCAGGGTAAAAGTGAAGTTACCTACCTCTAAATGAAAACTGACTGCATAAGCAAAAATAATACTGTGAGGCTATAAGCAGATGGGATTAGCAGATGCAACCTATTACATGTAGAATGGATAAACAACTATGTCCTACTGTATAGCCCAGGGGACTATATTTAATATTCTGTGGTAAAGCACAATGGAAAGAATATGAAAAAGAATGTGTGTCTAGGTATAACTGAGTCACTTTGCCATAGAGTAGGAATTAACATAATTGTAAATCAACTGTACTTCAGCAGAAGGAAATGTTTTTAAAAAGTAACCAGTTTCTCACAGAAGTCACTGGACTAGTCAATAGGAATTGTTGAGAATTATTTAGACTTTGTCATTGCCAAGGGTGATAGGGATGTGGGAGGTCCAGAGTTCCTCATAACTCACTGTCTTCTTTCCTGCCTCATTCACTTGGCTAATCCAACGTCCTGCAAGGCTTCGTTCAGAGGTCAAGTCGCTCTCCCTATCGTTTTCAGCCTCTATGAAGCCCTTATCAGCAGCATTGTGTAGTCTGTTTACTACCAATTAGTGTCTCTATTTTACCTGTAGGAGGAGCTCAAAATGTCTATTGATCTGGTTCTCCTGGTTTCATGTCCCCCTTAATTGCCTTTCAATGAGGTTTTCAAAGCACATGGAGGTTAGGGAGCATTTCTCAAAAGCCCATATCCTGCATGAAAGTGAAAGTGTTAGTCACTCAGTAGTGTCTGACACTTTGTAACCCCCTGGACTGTAGCCCGCCAGGCTCCTCTGTCCACGGGATTCTCCAGGCAAGAATACTGGAGTGGGGAGCCATTCCCTTCTCCAGGGAATCTTCCTGATCAGGAATCGAACCAGGGAAGCCCCCCATATCCTGCACAGTCCTGGGCAAATAGATAAGCTGTTGAGTTAACAGTTAATTTAATTTGGTTCCTCTCTGTTGCCCTCAACAGTATAGTGATGTATTTCTATAGCCTGCCGGGCTATAGTCCATGGGGTCGCAAAAGAGTCAGACATGCTGAGCAACTTTCACTTCACTGGGATTACTATATATAAAATTGGTAAACACCAAGGACCCACTGTGTACCACAGGGATCTCTTCTCAGTATCTTATAATAACCTGTCATGGAAAAGAATCAGAAAAAGAACATATGTAACTGAATCAGTTTGCTGTATACTTGAAACTAACACAATGTTGTGAATTGAGTGGACAACAATAAAAATGAAGACTAAAAGGTGAGAGTAGGATTGTCTGGAGAAGAACAAGTGGGGAAGGGAGGCTGTTTAGACAGAAGGAGAATGATGTGTAAGGGCAGAGGACCAGAGGGGACGGGGTGTGTTCTGGTTTAGTCCAGCTGAGGAGCTGGGGCATGGGGAGGGGGATGAGAGGTGAGATTGGAGGAGGACCTGATGCACTGGGGTGAGGAGAATGGTGGCCAGAAACCCCTGCAGCATCTGAAGCAGGGGCGGAACAGGTCGTAGATCAGGCATTTAACACACTCTGGATAAAGCAGGTAACCAATAAGGACCTGCTGTATGGCATGGGGAACTCTGCTCCATGCTCTGTAATGGCTTTTCTGGGAATAGAATCTAAGACAGTGAGTATGTGTAACTGATTCACCCAGCAGTACATCTGAAACTAACAAACTGTAAATCAACTATACTCTAATAAACTTTTTTTACAAAGATGAGTCCTGCAAAAAAATGACTCTAGACTTGGGCATGGATTGGAGGAAGGTGAGAAAAGAAAGAAGAATGCTGTCTGAGAGGGAAGGGATGATGTCCACAGATGACAGGGGTCAGCTCAGCTGAATGGCAGCTGATGTGGGCCGTGCAATAAAAATCACTTCCCGTTTCCTCAACAGCGAATGATCCAGGTTGATAGAAACTTGGAGAGATGACCACACTGCCTGACTTTGCTGAAAGCATGACATTTGTGGGAGGAAGAATTGGGGGAAGCCATCTAGAAGCGGGGAGACAGGACAACCCGGAGCAGGGTGGGGCTGGAGAAGTCCACGGGCTCAGTTACACCCTAAGGCCTTGGAGACAAGCTCCTGGGATGCTTCAGGAGAATGGAAACCTTCCTTCTGCAGTTTGCAAAGACCTAGGGTCAAGTAAGTCCTGGCCATGCTGCATGTTCGTGGTGCAACTTTGGGCCAGTAATTTAATCTCTTCAAGTCTCCATCTTCTTATCTTTAGACTGAGCATAATACTCCTTCTTTGGATTCTCATGAAGTTAGTGGGATTCAGTTTGCCAAGTGTCTAGCCTGGCGCCTGCACATAAAGGTACTAAATAAAAGTGCTAAATAAATGCCAGTCCCCTGCTAAGTGCTGGGGAGGGAACGCAGACAATTGGTTGACACAGCTCCTGCCTCAGAAAGCTTATAATTCAATAGCAAAGAGACTCATGTGCTCAGTCACTTTCTGACCCTTCGTGACCCCATGGACCAGAGCCCACCAGGCTCCTGTGTCCATGGGATTCTTGGGTTGTTGCCATGCCCTCCTTCAGGGGATCTTCCCGACCTGGGATTGAACCTGCATGTCCTGCACTGGTAACCCCTGCAGCATCTGAAGCAGGGGCGGAACAGGTTGTAGATCAGGCATTTAACACACTCTGGATAAAGCAGGTAACCAATAAGGACCTGCTGTATGGCATGGGGAACTCTGCTCCATGCTCTGTAATGGCTTTTCTGGGAATAGAATCTAAGACAGTGAGTATGTGTAACTGATTCACCCAGCAGTACATCTGAAACTAACAAACTGTAAATCAACTATACTCTAATAAACTTTTTTTACAAAGATGAGTCCTGCAAAAAAATGACTCTAGACTTGGGCATGGATTGGAGGAAGGTGAGAAAAGAAAGAAGAATGCTGCTGAGAGGGAAGGGATGATGTCCACAGATGACAGGGGTCAGCTCAGCTGAATGGCAGCTGATGTGGGCCGTGCAATAAAAATCACTTCCCGTTTCCTCAACAGCGAATGATCCAGGTTGATAGAAACTTGGAGAGATGACCACACTGCCTGACTTTGCTGAAAGCATGACATTTGTGGGAGGAAGAATTGGGGGAAGCCATCTAGAAGCGGGGAGACAGGACAACCCGGAGCAGGGTGGGGCTGGAGAAGTCCACGGGCTCAGTTACACCCTAAGGCCTTGGAGACAAGCTCCTGGGATGCTTCAGGAGAATGGAAACCTTCCTTCTGCAGTTTGCAAAGACCTAGGCTCAAGTAAGTCCTGGCCATGCTGCATGTTCGTGGTGCAATTTTGGGCCAGTAATTTAATCTCTTCAAGTCTCCATCTTCTTATCTTTAGACTGAGCATAATACTCCTTCTTTGGATTCTCATGAAGTTAGTGGGATTCAGTTTGCCAAGTGTCTAGCCTGGCGCCTGCACATAAAGGTACTAAATAAAAGTGCTAAATAAATGCCAGTCCCCTGCTAAGTGCTGGGGAGGGAACGCAGACAATTGGTTGACACAGCTCCTGCCTCAGAAAGCTTATAATTCAATAGCAAAGAGACTCATGTGCTCAGTCACTTTCTGACCCTTCGTGACCCCATGGACCAGAGCCCACCAGGCTCCTGTGTCCATGGGATTCTTGGGTTGTTGCCATGCCCTCCTTCAGGGGATCTTCCCGACCTGGGATTGAACCTGCATGTCCTGCACTGGCTGGTCCTTTCTTTACCCCTGAGCCACCAGGCAAGATTCCTAACTGATCTTGAAAGGAAGAATACAGTAAATTCTGATTCAAGTTTCTTCATTGAAGAAAAATGGTGTGGGCGAGGAGAGAAAGGGACGTCTATCTGACTCAGCTTTCATCCCAGAGGACGTGACAGAGCAGAAAGCATCTACACTGGCCCTAGAGAATAAGGAGGATTCGCCTGAAACAGGGAGGCGCCTTGACAGAAGGCATTCCAGGCCGTGTTAACGGTGAACCCAGGCCATGCTTAGCCTTCGGCTGTGAGTCAGGCTGACTGATGGCCAGAACCCTGGCTCCTTAGCCCCCGACCCAGCCTGGGGCTCCGCAGTGCCCCTGCTCCGGCCACAGCTGCAAAAGGGTGACAGCAGACTGAGGCAGCTAGCAGAGTGGTGGTCACGGCCAGTGGGTGGGATAGACACCGATGCCCTGGAGCAGTGGGGCTTCTGGGAAACTCAGAGCAGCCTGGCGGAAGAGGGGACGGTCAGGAAGCAGTCATCTCCGAACTTGCGTAAATATCCCTGCTTCAGGCAAGGGCTTCTCCCAACCCATCAGAGCCCAGGATTGAGGATCAGGGAGACCTCTTCATTCTTTGGAGGCACCCCCTTCTCAGATCTCTACCCCACCCTCCCTGATGCAGTCTGGGGTCCTTGTTAAAGTATCAGTGAACAGTCCTTTACAGAAAGTGAAAGTGAAGTCGTGTCCAATGCTTGCAACCCCATGGACTGTAGCCTACCAGACTCCGCCCTAGGAAGCAGTCATCTCCGAACTTGCGTAAATATCCCTGCTTCAGGCAAGGGCTTCTCCCAACCCATCAGAGCCCAGGATTGAGGATCAGGGAGACCTCTTCATTCTTTGGAGGCACCCCCTTCTCAGATCTCTACCCCACCCTCCCTGATGCAGTCTGGGGTCCTTGTTAAAGTATCAGTGAACAGTCCTTTACAGAAAGTGAAAGTGAAGTCGTGTCCAATGCTTGCAACCCCATGGACTGTAGCCTACCAGGCTCCGCCCTCCATGGGATTTTCCAGGCAAGAGTACTGGAATGGGTTGCCATTCCCTTCTCCAGGGGATCTTCTCGACTTAGGGATTGAACCTGGGTCTCCTGCATTCCAGGCAGACGCTTTAACCTCTGAGCCACGGAAGGAGGTATTAAAGAGAGAGGTATCCTTGATGTGTTATCTTCTCCATGTGTAAGCAGATGAGTTGATACTTTAAAACAAGGATGACTGGGGAGACAAATAGGACCATAACTTAAAGGGTTTGGGAACTGCTACCCTTGACTTTTTTCTGAAACTGTAAATTGGTCGTAGTTTCAGATTTTTCAGGAGACTGTCCAGGATCATTTCCTTGTAAGAGACTGGGATTGATGGGGAGTTCCCTGGTGGTCTAGGGTTAGGATTCAATGCTTTAACAGCCATGGCCTGGGTTCAGTCCCTGGTCAGGGAACTGAGATATGGAAGGCCTCAAGGTGTAGCCCACCCCACTCCCCCCCAAAAAAGAATGAGGATGATAAATTCCCAGTTACCATCTTGAAGTAGTGTAGTTTCTGGGGCAGAAAAGTTGATGAATTTTGCCTTCTCCCTTAGTTCCTCCTTAGGAAATTCTTACATACTCTGAAGTCTCCTTGGGAGCATTTGCAAATAGGCCACTGAATGACATGTGAAACCTCAGTGAGTCAAAGACGTGCACACCTAACAGGTGCCAGTTTGAAGACTTTATGGTGCTGTAAATGTCATGTTGTTGGATGGTTCTTGGCACTGGAGAATTAAAATCAAGGTCTAATCTCTTTTCTGAATGAAGGCCACGTGGCCAAAGTCCAGGCTAGGATGTGGCCTCTTTGGGTTTTGCTGCTCAACAGAGCTGTTTGAGGAAGCCTGTGGAATACTTTTCTTCATCATGGTCTGTTTACCATGTGTGGCTCCTCTCTGATCATATTTTGCAGCCTGTGCTGTGCTCAAGTCGTGTCCGACTCTTTGTGACCCCATGGACTGTAGCCCACCAGGCTCCTCTGTCCATGGGATTTTCTAGGCAAGACTACTGGAGTGAGTTGCCATGCCCTCCTCCAGGGGATCCTCCTGACCCAGGGATCGAACCTGGGTCTCTTGCATGGCAGTGGGGTTCTTTACCACTGCACCACCTGGGACGCCAGTGTGCAGCATATTTCATGTTAAAAACAGGCTTATGACAACACGGGGAAGAGCCAGTGTACGTGTAACTCAAGGGGACTGGGAAAAGAATGATGGGGGAAAATATCCAATAGCTGTCTCTTATACACATCTAGATGTGTATAAGAGACAGCCTCTGTCCATGGGGATTCTCCAGGCAAGAATACTGGAGTGAGTTGCCATGCCCTCCTCCAGGGGATCTCCTGACCCAGGGATCGAACCTGGGTCTCTTGCATGGCAGTGGGGTTCTTTACCACTGCACCACCTGGGACGCCAGTGTGCAGCATATTTCATGTTAAAAACAGGCTTATGACAACACGGGGAAGAGCCAGTGTACGTGTAACTCAAGGGGACTTGGAAAAGAATGAATAATTTCCAGCATGTGGTTTGTTTTTTTCTCTCTCTCTATGCCTGGCTTCTGTCTTCTTTGATTTCTTTCTCACAGGTGTGGCCTCTCTGGCCATTCTCTGGGGGGTTAATGTCATGGCTCTGGCATTAACAGGCTCTCCCATCTTCCAGGGTCTAATTTCTGCTGGAGCCTGTGTTCTGACAGTGGCCTCTCTCCAGAGTGGCTGGCCTGTGTCCTCTCCTTCGGCCTTGACCAGACAGGCCAGCCCAGTGGGACGGGGCGGGGAGAAGGAAGTGGGGGAAAGGAACATACTGGAGGGACAGTGGGGGATTGGGAGTTGGCAAGTTCACCAAACGGGGAAGCAGGTGTCTGGGCAGCTGTTTACCTTGCACGGTGAGGTGGGCCGAGCTCTCTGCCGAGCCCTTCAGGTTGCTGGCTTTGCAGTGATACACGCCTTCATCCTTTTCCGTGACTCTCTCGATAAACAGCGTGCTGCTTCCCGGTCCTAAAATAATTCCTGGGGAGTGAGAGATGTTTACATTAGTGGGCCTGGATGACAGAGAAAACAGCCACTTGTGTGACACAACCCTCTTTCTAGCGTTATGCCTTCGGATGAGGAAATCCGAGCTCTGCTTCACCTGGGCCAGCTCGGCTTGTTTGGTCTTGTCCAGGCTGTCTCGTGGCACCTTCTGGAGCTCTGAAGCTACTTTGGAGATGCAGGTCTGACCCAGGCCAGAGAGAAAGATGGGGCAGCTGCCTGCACCTTGGAAGAACACGTGTCAAGGAAGTGTGTCCATGTGTGTGTGTTACTTGCTCAGTCGTGTCCAACTCTTTGCAACCCTATGGACTGTGGCCCACCAGGCTCCTCTGTCCATGGGATTTCCCAGGCAAGAATACTGGAGTGGGTTGCCATGTCCTCCTCCAGGGGATCTTCCCGATCCAGCAATCGAACCCAGGGCTCCTGAATTGCAGGCGGATTCTTTACTACTAGTGCCACCTGGGAAGCCCCAAAGGAGTATATCTAATAATAATAATAATAGCAATGCCGTTGTTCAGTTGCTCAGTCATGTTTGATTCTTTGCGACCCCATGAACTGCAGCAAGACAGGCGCCTCTGTCTTCCACTATCTCCTAGAGTTTGTTCAAATTCATATCCATTGAGTCGGTGATGCCAGCCATCTCATCTTTTGCCACCTTTTTGTCCTTTTGACTGATAACAACAACCATTTCCTCAGTGTCTGCTGTGTGCCAGGCAAGACTGAGACCCCCTTCCTGTCTTTTTTTAAAATCGGAGGATAATTGCTTTACAGTGTTGGTTTCTGCCATGCATCAGCGTGAATCAGCTCTCAGTATACATATATCCCCTCCCTTTCGGGCCTCCCTCCCAGTCCCCATTCCTGTCTTGGCAATCATCCTGTAAGGGGTTATTGCTCCTCCTTGCAGACACAGACCCTGAGCTCTGGGGAGGTTAAGGAACTCAACTGAGAGCGTGCAGTCGGACAGAAGGCACACTTGGGGCTCAGGGATCAAAGCCAGGCCCTTTTCATTGGTCACGGTGGTGAAGAGTGTGGGCTGGGCTTTGACCGAGGCTTCACCACCTGCAGCTTGTCCCTTTAGGCCAGCTACTTTACCTTTCTGTTTCTGTGTCCTTTGCCTTAAGGTGACAGTGAAAACAACTCCTACTCAATAATGGAAAAATGGATACCAAGTGCCCAGCACACAGTAGGTGCTCACAGTAGTAAATGCAGGTTGAAGTGTTACTGTGGAGCCGGTGGAGGGAGGGGGATCCAGCTTCCAGACCCAGTTGCTTCAGTACCAAGTACTGTCACCCTGCATGTGACTATTGACTGCTTAGTCTGAGGCTGAGACTTGATGGTGGGAAAGGGCAGGCTAAGGTGCGGCGTCTGCTGAGGGCCAGTTAACTCATACCAAGCCCAACACACACACACTCTCTCTCAGACACACACACACACCGGCAAACAGAAAATGTTTGAGTGAGAATCAATACATGTAGCATAGCAGAGCCAATGAAATGCGAAGTCTGGGCAGGGAAGAGCTCATTAAGAATAGGGAAGGCAGGGAAGGTAACACGGAGGTGGTGGGCTTTGGGTTAAGGTCTAAACCATTATGAGGTGATGGGAGAAGGAGGAGGCACTGAGAAGAAGCAGGGCCCTGGAATGATCATGTGCTGAGTGCTGCTTCTGGAATAAATTGGGCCTGACCAGACCAGAGGCTGTATTTTGTTAGGTGAAATAGTTTGTATTCTCCTGATTATAAAGAATAACGTTCAATATAGGAAACTTGAGAAATATATTGGAAAGCATTAAGAATATAAAAATACAAACAAACCTATGGTCTCACTCCCAGTCAACTGTCCTTTCAGTTCAGTTCAATCACTCAGTCATGTCCCACTCTTTGCGACCCCATGAATCACAGCACGCCAGGCCTCCCTGTCCATCACCATCTCCCGGAGTTCACTCAGACTCATGTCCATCAAGTCTGTGATGCCATCCAGCCTGTGATGCCATCCAGCCATCTCATCCTCTGTCATCCCCTTCTCCTCCTGCCCCCAATTCCTCCCAGCATCAGAGTCTTTTCCAGTGAGTCAACTCTTTGCATGAGGTGGCCAAAATACTGGAGTTTCAGCTTTAGCATCAGTCCTTCCAAAGAAATCCCAGGGCTGATCTCCTTCAGAATGGACTGGTTGGATCTGCTTGCAGTCCAAGGGACTCTCAAGAGTCTTCTCCAACACCACAGTTCAAACGCATCAATTCTTCGGCGCTCAGCCTTCTTCACAATCCAACTCTCACATCCATACATGACCACAGGAAAAACCATAGCCTTGACTAGATGGACCTTAGTCGGCAAAGTAACCTCTCTGCTTTTGAATATACTATCTAGGTTGGTCATAACTTTTCTTCCAAGGAGTAAGCATCGTCTAATTTCATGGCTGCAGTCACCATCTGCAGTGATTTTGGAGCCCCCCAAAATAAAAAAAGTCTGACACTGTTTCCACTGTTTCCCCATCTATTTCCCATGAAGTGATGGGACCAGATGCCATGATCTTCATTTTCTGAATGTTGGGCTTTAAGCCAACTTTTTCACTCTCCTCTTTCACTTTCATCAAGAGGCCTTTTAGCTCCTCTTCACTTTCTGCCATAAGGGTGGTGTCATCTGCATATCTGAGGTTATTGATATTTCTCCCGGCAATCTTGATTCCAGCTTGTGTTTCTTCCAGTCCAGCATTTCTCATGATGTACTGTGCATATAAGTTAAACAAGCAGGGTGACAATATACAGCCTTGACGTACTCCTTTTCCTATTTGGAACCAGTCTGTTGTTCCATGTCCAGTTCTAACTGTTGCTTCCTGACCTGCATACAGATATTTCAGGAGGCAGGTCAGGTGGTCTGGTGTTCCCATCTCTCAGAATTTTCCGCAGTTTATTGTGATCTACACAGTCAAAGGCTTTGGCATAAACAGTAAAGCAGAAATAGATGTTTTTCTGGAACTCTCTTGCTTTTTCCATGATCCAGCATGATATTGGCAATTTGATCTCTGGTTCCTCTGCTTTTTCTAAAACCAGCTTGAACATCAGGAGGTTCACAGTTCACGTATTGCTAAAGCCTGGCTTGGAGAATTTTGAGCATTACTTTACTAGCATGTGAGATGAGTTCAATTGTGTGGTAGTTTGAGCATTCTTTGGCATTGCCTTTGTTTGAGATTGGAATGAAAACTGACCTTTTCCAGTCCTGTGGCCACTGCTGGGTTTTCCAAATTTGCTGGCATGTTGAGTGCAGCACTTTCACAGCATCATCTTTCAGGATTTGAAACAGCTCAACTGGAATTCCATCACCTCCACTAAATTGTCCTTTAGTTTTTTTTTTTTTTTCTGTACCAAGCAGTATGTGGGATCCTTATTCCCCAACCAGGGATTGAATCTGTGCCCCCTGCATTGGGAGCACAGAGTCTTAACCACTGGATCACCAGGAAGTCCCCCTTAGTCTTTTTAAAGTGGCCTTTTTACACAGCTTGTTTATTGACATCATATTTTAATCTTGAGCATCCAAGATGGCACTAGTGGTAAAGAACCCATCTGCCAATGCAGGAGATGCAAGAGACACAGGTTCAGCCCCCTGGTGGGGAAGATCCCCAGGGTTAGGAAATTGCAACCCATTCCAGTATCCTGCCTGGAAAATTCTATGGACAGAGGAGCCTGGCAGGCTATAGGGCCAGTCCATGGAGTCACAAAAGAATCAGACACAACTTAGCATCTAAACAACGACAAGGTACTAGACACTAGTCTGCATGCTGGTAATACAATGATAAGCGAGGCAAATCAGACCCTGCCTGCACAGGGCTCCAGTTATATTTTGGGAGAAGTGCAAACAAAGAATGTCATTTCAAGTGGCCATAAAGTTTGTGAAAAAAAATGAGCCAGGTTAAGGAGGGTCACAGGTTAAGGAGGGTGAGGAAGCTATCTCAGGTGGGCTGTTTCACTCTGAGGAAGTGATGTTTGAGCAGAGACCAGGGAGGTGGGCTAGAGTGAGCCAGGTAAAGACATGGAAAAGGGCATTTCAGGGACAGGAAGTAACAAATTGAAAGCCCGTAAGGGCAGGAAGGAGCTTGTTTAGGGAAAGACATGGTGGCTTTGTTCTGGAGCGATTGTGGTTGTTTTCACAAGTAAGCAATTTAATTTTTAATTTAAGTAATGTTTAATTGTAAGTAATTATTTGGGTTGCGCTGGCTCTTTGTTGCCATATGTGGGCTTTCTCTAGTTGCAGGGAGTGGGGGCTACTCTCCAGTCGCTGTGTGTGGACTTCTCACCGCGGTGGTTTCTCTCGTTTCAGAGCATGGGCCCTAGGATGCTCAGGCTTCAGTAGGTGCGGTACAGGGGCTTAGTCGCTCCACAGCCTGTGGGATCTTCCCAGACCAGGTATCGAACCCAGGTACCCTGCACTGGCAGGCAGATTCATATCCACTGTACCACCAAGGGAAATGCCTGGAGCAACTGTGTTTGTTGGAAGTGGTAGGAACTGGTGGTATCGGGGATCTTTGTGAAGGCTTGCTAACGGGTTAGCACGTGGTACTTGAAATACCAAGTCATAAATGTGTGACTTCAAGGCTGATGGTTTGAATAACTGTGAGGGTAGTGGGACCTTTCCTGTGGGGGAGCAGGTTTGAGGGAGAAAAATCGAGAGTTCTGTCTTGTGAGGGTCCCGAGGCACATCCCAAAGGAGGTTTCACTGGGGCCCAGGGAAGAGGTTTCGGCATTGTTGTTCAGTTGGTCAGTTGTGTCCGACTCTGCTACCGACTGCAGCACGCCGGGCTTCCCTGTCCTTCACTATCTCCCGCGGTTTGCTCAGATTCATGTCCATTGAGTCGGTGAGGCCATCCAACCATCTCATTCTCTGTCGCCCCCTTCTCCTCCTGCCTTCAGTCTTTCCCAGCATCAGGGAAGTCAGAGTTAGAGCCAGCTAAGTGGAATCAACATTTGGGAAGCAGGGACAGCCAGGGGAATGGAAACAAAGCTCATGGGAAGTGAGTCCGGCCGGTCTGAAGCCTGAGCCCCAGGAAATTAGAGGAAGAGGAAGCAGCAGAGGCTTAGAAGTAGTAGCCCGGGAGATTGCAAGAAAAGCAGGAGAGCGTGAGTCCTAGATCCGAGGAGAGAGCTCACAGAGAACAGGGATCTGCCGCATTCAGAGCAGCTGAGAAACTAGGAAGACAAAGACGCGAGATAACGAACTGCTGGATTTGACAATGAGCTGCTCCAGTGATGTCTGGGGCAGAAGCGTGATGACTTAGAGAATAGGAGGTGATGGAAGAGAGACGGGGGTGGAGGTTAACTTTTCAGGGAGGTGCCAGAAACCTACATGAGGTCAAGCAGTGAATTCTTTTTTGAAATGTGAAATTGTATAGCATGTTCATGTGCTGATAGGAATAATCTAGGAGGGGAGGAAGGAGGGGGAAAAAGATACTGAGGGAGAAAGAGGAGAGAGGACACAGAAGGAAAAATACCAGGAGAAGTGAGAGGGAATGGAACTCAGCGGCCAAACTGACCTTGGGCAGGAATCCGGAGAGCTCAGGATGGGACAGGTAGATCCGACAATTTGGTGATACATTTTCTCAGTAAAGAAGAAGTACTCATCAGTTGAAACTGAGGAGGAGGAAGGAATTTTTGGAAGTTTGAAGCAAGAGAAGAAGGTGTGAAATAGGGTGCTGGCAGAGAAAGAAAACAAATCCAGTTGTGAAATGCTGTTAAGGTTTTCCTAATGCTTATACAGCTTTAAACACTGACCCCTCTGTGCATGTAACTTATTGGTGGTTATTAGGTTATATCTAATCACTCATGACTATAAATAATAGTTCAAGGACATTTTTAAGCATAAAGGTTTTTTTATTTTTTAATTTCAGATTATTTCCTTAGGCTAGATTTTCAGAAACAGATCTATTAGGTCAAAAGCTTTTCATTCATATAATCAAGCTGCCTTCCCAAAATATTATTCCAGTTAACATTTGGGCCAGCAGAGAGTGAGACACAATTTTATCACTTTCCTCCAGGACTGGGCAGAAACATCTAAAAAATACAAAACACAAAACTTTGTTGGTTTGATAGAGAAAAAAATGAGTTGTCTTAATCTGTGTGTGTGTGTATGTGTTGGAACATCCTTTCATGTGTTCCTTAGCCATTTTTATTTTCAAAGCACCTGTTTTGAGTCATTGACTGGGAAAGTGAGTTCAGATGAAGGAGCACTTTGAAATCCTGGCTGAGGAGTTCTTATTCATTGGAGAAGGAGAGGGTCACAAAGGCTTCTGAGGGAAATGACATGAGTGCTGTGTTTAAGGAAGTTTAGTCTAGAAGGAGAATGCAGGATGGACTGGAATGACGAAAAAGTGGTATCTGGAAGTCCCGCTCACCAAGTGGTCATTCAGGCAAGGAATGATGAGGCTCCGAGTCTGGATGGTGGGAAAGGAAGTGGAGGGGAAGAAATGGAAGCAGGCACTTTGCAGAAACAAGCCACAGGGATTGGAGCTTTACTGGATCCAGGAATAGATCAGGGATGAGTCCAAGGTGGTTCTGGAAAAAAAAAACAGAGCTTTCCCCTGTAACCTTGGCTAGATCACTGACTTCCTTTGGGGCCATTTCCCCATCTGTGAAACAAACAGAAAAACACTCTGCTGTACCTACTCCATGGTATTTGCTATGAGAATCAGTAGAAATAATTTAAGTGAAATCTTTGAAAAGTAAGGTATGGTGTAAAGGATGATCCTAGAAAGAGAAAGTGTGGCTGGACGGTTGGGGCAACGGACGTCAGGAAGAGCAGCGATCCGGTTACCCACAACTGTCTCCACTGCAGCTGACCTGCATCTCAACCAAGTTCCTATCACTCTGATCCCAAATTAAGGCTCACGGCATGATCAAATAAAGCTCGAGGACTTGGACTGCACCCAAGGAGGCAGATGTGTAATTGGAGAGGTGAGAGGAGGGAGCCAGAGATGCTGACGAGCTGACATCATCTGGCCCGGGTCCCTCTTCCCACCACGTGGAGGAGAGAAGGGGCGAGAGAGTGTCCAAAGTCAACAAGCACAGCTCCTCTTTCTGGCTTGGCTGCACGCTGCATGACAGCAAAGGCAGGGACCTGCATGTGTGACCATCAGGCTCCGAAGCCCCATCGCACTGTTCTCCTCCTCTGCTTTCACTTACTTCCCTTCTCACAAAAACAGGCCAGTTACTCCCCTCATTCTTTCCCCCCATTCCTCCAGTCTTCTGCCCATACTTGACTATAGTTGTCTTCCCTAGTTTCCTTAACGCCTTAACCTGTTACTACCGCTATACAACTTATTCTCTGTGATACAGGCTCTGTTCTGCTGTGGAGCTCACCTTTTAAGGAGGGCTCCCCTTTTAGTTTAAAATTTTCATTCTGATTAATTTCAAAGATTTTAAAAGTGCAAGAAAAACATAACCCCTGTGCTCACCATTAAGATAACCAGATGTCCACATTTTCCCATCTTTATTTTATATAAATGAAGGTTATAGATGCTTTCCCCTCTCTCCAGAGGTTCCACTATCCTAAAGTTGGTGCATCTTGGTTTCATGTAGTTTTGGTGCCTTGTCCACGTAAATGTCTATCTCTATAGACTATAATACTGTTTTGTGGTTTTAAAAATCCACCATAAATTGTGTGATATAGTACATATCCTTTTTTAACTTGGATATTTTTCTATTCTACAATGTTTTAATATTTATCTTTGTTGATACATGCAGACGTAGTTAATTTTTAACTGATGTATAATTGTATCAAAAAGCCACAGATTAAAAAAAATTCACTTCTCTACTGTGGGATAGTTTTCACTCTTGATCTTTGCCAAGAAGGCCTAAATGTACAGATGACATAGCTATGTGCACATTGTTATACTATATCTCCTTGTCCTGGGTTGTAGAGCATACCCATTTTTAACTCTATCAATTATTACAAAATTGTCTTTGAAAATATACCAGTTTACACTTTAACCATCAACAAGCAAGCACTCCCCTTTCCCATTTACTTACCAATATTTGGTGTTTTCAGGTGTCTTTAATTGGCAATCTTTGGGGTGTAAACATCTTGATATGGGTTTAATCTGTATCTCCCTGATTACTTGCTGGGTGGAATATCTTTTTTCAGTTTGGTTGGCCATTTGGGCTTCTTTCCCTGTGAATTACCAGTTCATGTCCTTGGCACATTTCCTCTTACCCTTTTTGTCTTGTTCTCAGTGATTTTAGGGTTCTTTACATGTTTTAGATACTGAGCCCTTGTTGGTTCAATCTGTTAAAGTCTTCTCCATTCTATGAACAGTCTTCTAAACTTTGTTTATGGTGGATTTTTAATATAAAGACTTTTAAAATCCTAAGGCAGTCAAATGTATCAATCTTTCCATTATCCTTTGTGCTTTTTGTTACTTGTTAAAGAAATATTTCCTATTCTCATATCATAAAGCATTTTCCTTATATACTTTCCTCCCCTCAAAATCTGTTTAAACAGTTTGATTTTCCTCATTTAGATCTTTAATACATCTAGATTGCCTTTTGAAGGGAATATGTATATTGTGTGAGATGGGGACCTAATTTTTACTGTATAAATAGCCAATTATGCCAGCAAGGCTGACAGAATAATCTGTTCTTTTCTCACTGAATTGTGAAGCGAGTTCTGTCAGACACTAAGTTTCCACATATTTGTTCTGTTTTTAGGCTCCATAATGACCTATCTATCCTACCCAAGTGAACCCACGATTAACTTGGGATTGCTTGATAACACTTCCTAATATCTGGTATGAGTTGAAGCTGTTTTCAAAATTATCTTGGCCCTTTTACACTACAATACAGATTTCAGGTTTAGCTTGTCAAATTCTATAAAAAGCACTATTGGAATGTTGATGGGAATTTTTCTGAATTTATATAATTCAGTATGTTGGAGGAAATTGTCCTATTTATTTTTAGGTTGAAACAAATGAAACTGTCAATATTTTGACCTATAAAAATGGCTCACAAGTGTTCAACTTACTAATATATGTCCCGTTCTAAGAATACCAAATATCTCTGTGTTACTTAGGTCTTCTTTCATATCATTTGATAGCTTTAGGATCTTCTCTTTAAATATATTGCTTTTCAGTTATATTTTCCTAGATAAAGTTATAATTTTTGTTATTATACAAAATGGCATTGGGTTCTTTGAAGAATCATTTTATCTGCATATTCTCTTTCCCCTTTGAGTGTTTGTTATTAGAATGAACGAGTAGAACTCAGAAACATGTTGCCGTACTATGTTTTCCTGAGATAATTTAATTGTAGGCCTGCTTCTTTCTAGGAGGATTGCTTAAATAAATTCCAACCACAAAAATCACAATTCCCGTGTAAACTTGCAGTTTATCATTGTCAACACTCTCTTCTTCATCCATCAAAGTTCCACTCAAATGACATTTCCTCCATGAAGTGTCCCATGATCACTTGTCAGAGGTGCTGATTTGTATCGGGTGGAGTTTTATGCCCTTTGTGTTGCACATTTTTTGATTGACTTTGTACCGATTATGTGTGCATTTTTCAAAGGTAAGGAATAAGTGTTACTCATTTTCCTTTTCTCTAGAATATAACAAATGACTGACTGATGGTAGGGAATGAAAGTTACGTTTAATAAAAAGTAATTTTTGATATGATGGTCTTGGCTTGCCAAATAAATGATCAATGTTTTGAGGCAGGCATATGGCAAAATTTCCATAAATGGTAGCTAGGATGGTGACGTATCCAATTCTAGGTACCTAGTAAATAATCACACCTTTAGACTGGCCATTCTTAAAGGAATTCATGGGTTTCCCTCATAGCTCAGTTGGTAAAGAGTCTACATGCAGAAGACGCTGGTTTGATTCCTGGGTCAAGAAGATCCGCTAGAGAAGGAATAGGCTACCCACTCCAGTATTCTTGGGCTTTCCCTGTGGCAGTATTCTTGCCTGGAGAATCTCGTGGACAGAGGAGCCTGGTGGGCTACAGTCCACGGGGTTGCAAAGAGTCGGACATGACTGAGTGACTTTACTTGACTTCACTTGTGGCTTAGCTGGCAAAGTATCTGCCTGCAATGTGGGAGACCTGGGTTTGATCCCTGGGTTGGGAAGATACCCTGGAGAAGGGAAAGGATACCCACTCCAGTATTCTGACCTGGAGAATTCCATGGACTGTATATAGTGACCCACAAAGAGTTGGACACAACTGAATGACTTTCACTTTAATAGGAATTCATTAACTAAGAGCTGTATCTGAATTAAGGATCAGAAGAGCAAAAATATAGATTTAGGATGGTTAAAGGTGGCCCAAGAAAACTAGATGTCTGATTGATTTCCCACAAATACCACAAAGGAGACACTATATATCTAGTCAAACTTTTGGGGTTTGGAAAATTATATCTGGGGAACAGAAATTCAAGTTTAGTAAACTTCAAAGGGTGACAAAATTCTGACATGAAGGATGATGGCTCATTAAGTAGCACTAAAAAGATGAATGATTCCAGTGTTTCAAATGTTCACCATGCGGCTTCTTCCTTCATTGACAGTTTGACTCTAAGATCAAGCCTTGTGGCAAAGCCTTTACAGATGTAAGAGAAAAAAAGTTGGTGAAGTATGGAATAATCTGAGACATAGTAAAATGCAGCCTTATAATAATGTGCTAAGTTGGAAGAGAGTTGTGAAATGCTGAAAACATATAGTCTAAAGGCAATCCAATGGGCAGTGTGATCCATGGTGAGACTCTTTGCTCTATAGCCTTGAAAAAGAGAAGCTTTTAGAAAAGAATTAGATTAAGGACAGTGATGGGGAAAAAAAAGCTGTGTAATATTCTTCATGCAACCACTGAATAAGGGAAAAGCCATCCACAAAGGTTCTTTCATTTGGGATAATGGCTATTGCTTCACTAGTTTCACTTTCCAAAGTGGGTTATGATAACAGAATACTCTTTAAAAGCTCTTAAGAAATTGTAAACCAGATGCATTGAAGGGGTTGTGGTTGAAGTGAGCACCTTGAAACTGTGCCCAAAACACATGTATTTCTAAACATGTTAAAGTGAAAAGCACTTTTTTCCCCTGCTCTTTCACTGAATTTTACTATGTTCCAATGAAGTATTTCAAGATGCTTTGGGCACATTAAAAAGGTGTCAAGTGGTGCTAACTCTGTGGTTATGAGCTGTAAAACCTTAGCTATTCACTATGTAGGTCTATAAATTATAAACACAGACATGTGTGTGCTCACATGTGTAACACACACACTCCCTGTCCCTGCCCCAACAAATTCTTACGGTGTGCTCAGATTTACCATAGCCCCTTCTGTGTGGTTGGAGGAATTTATACCGTAGGATACAGACAGTCACCTAAAGTGGTCTTTCTGTAGGTAGTATAGTATAGTTCTATGACCATTTTCAGGCAGGAAATAGTATTGCATTGCACAAGGGGTTAAAGGCAAGAAGGTATTTTTCCATCAGTAGAATAGCTAAATAACTTATGGGAACACATACCATATTATAGGGCATAGCTGCTTAAAAAATTAGGAAGATGTTATATATATAGAAAGATCTCCAAAATAAATTGTGATAAAATCAAGTCATAAAACAGAGTGTGAGCTCAACTCAGATTTATCTTGGAGATGTTGGCTTTTCCCAGATCACTCTATTGTAATCCATTACCTTATTCTGTTCACCACAGCAGTTACTACTATCTGATTGTATGTATATGCTTATAGTTTTATTAGATTTATTACCTGTACTTTTTCACTTGAATATAAATTCAAGGTCCCTGTTTTGTTTCCAGCACCTAGTGTATTCCTGGTACAGGGCTGGCTCTCAGTGTATAGCTATGAATGAATCCCAGCCATCTTTTGTCCCATGAATATCTATGCCCCATATTTGCATGGGCTTCCCTCGTGGCTCAGTGGTAAAGAACCCGCCTGCCAATGCAGGAGACGTAAGAGACACAGGTTTGATCCCTGGGTTGGGAAGATACCTTGGAGGAGGGCATGGGAACCCACTCCAGTATTCTTGCCTGAAGAATCCTATGGATAGAGGAGCCTGGCAGGCTACAGTCCATGGGGTCACAAAGAGTCGGACACAAGTCAAACGACTTAGCACCCACATATACATATTTGCGTAAAGGCACATATATAAGTAAAGAAATGGAAAAATCTAACAAAATACACATCAAACAGTTATCATGGGTTAATTCCCCCAAGAGACAATTTTATAGTGTATTCTATTTTCGTATTACGTGATCATTTACAATTTAAAAGTATTCATATACTGCTTATTAGTTAAGATAAATAACGGGAATTTTTTATTACAAAAATGAAATGGTGTAGGTCTCTTTACTATCAGCAAAGAACCACTGAATGAAAGTTTAAAAGCTATATAGATCCAAATACTTGTACATTTGCAAAACCTTATGATACTGACTATGGATAGGATGATGAAATATTTTTGAAGCAAGTAAAGCAGATTTATGCTTCCCCACAGTTAACGATTAAAAAAAATTCTTTTGCCCAGGCTGCGTGGCATATGGGATCTTAGTTCCGCAGCCGAGTATTGACCTGGTGTCCCCTACAGTGGAAGTGCAGAGTCTTAACCACTGAATCACAAGGGAAGTCCCCAAAATTTACAAATTTGGATTAAAGCAACAAAAGGACAACCCAAATTTATTCCATCAGGAGACTGGTCCCTATGGAGGGAGGGGTAGAGAGAGAGGGAAGGGGGCGTGTGTGTGTGTGTGTGTGTGTGTGTGTGTGTGTGTGTATGTTAGGGTTGGGGCATTTATAGTATGTTAGACTGGTCCCTATGGAGGAAGGGGGAGAGAGAGAGAGAGAAGGGGTGTGTGTGTTTGTGTGTGTGTGTGTTAGGGCATTTATAGTATGTTAGACTGGCCCCTATGGAGGAAGGGGGGGAGAGAGAGAGAGAAGGTGTGTGTGTGTGTGTGTGTGTGTGTGTTAGGGCATTTATAGTATGTTAGACTGGTCCCTATGGAGGAAGTGGGGGAGAGAGAGAGAGAAGGGGTGTGTGTGTGTGTGTTAGGGTTGGGGCATTTATAGCACGTTAAACTGGTCCCTTGGAGAAGGCAATGGCACCCCACTCCAGTACTTTTGCCTGGAAAATCCCATGGATGGAGGAGCCGTAGGCTGCAGTCCATGGGGTTGCCAAGAGTCAGACACGACTGAGTGACTTCACTTTCACTTTTCACTTTCATGCATTGGAGAAGAAAATGGCAACCCACTCTGGTGTTCTCGCCTGGAGAATCCCAGGGACAGGGGAGCCTGGTGGGCTGCTGTCTATGGGGTTGCACAGAATCGGACACGACTGAAGTGACTTAGCAGCAGCAGCAGACTGGTCCCTATGGAGGAAGGGGGAGAGAGAAGGGGTGTGTGTGTGTGTGTGTGTGTGTGTGTTAGTTAGGGTTGGGGCACAACTTATAGGATGTTAGACTGGTCCCTATGGAGGAAGGGGGAGAGAGAGGTGTGTGTGTGTGTGTGTGTGTGTGTGTGTGTGTTAAGGTGGGGCGTTTATAGTATGTTAGACTGGTCTCTATGGAGGAAGGGGGAGAGAGAGAAAAGGGGAGTGGGGGGGTGTGTGTGTTAGGGTTGGGGCATGACTTATAGTATGTTAGACTGGTCCCTATGGAGGGAGGGGGAGAGAGAGAAGAGGTGTGTGTGTGTGTTAGGGTTGGGGCATGATTCATGATTTATAGTATGTTAGATGGGTGCCTATGGAGGATTGGGGAGAGAGAGAGAAGTGGTGGGTGGGTTTGTGGGTGTGTGTGTGTGTGTTACGGTTGGGGCATGACTTACAGTATGTTTTCTGTGTGTGAGTTTTCATGATAGTTGAATTATGACTGAGTTGAATGAGATGGCTACTTATACTAATATACAATCTTATTGTGTAAGATGTCTTAGTAGCAGATTACATGAAAATCTAGTTTTGATTGAGTGTGGGTGGAGGAGGAATGAACTTCCTTGATTTGGCATTTTCAGCAGTGATTTCATCCTGCTGAGCTCACAGATTAGATTATCTGGGAATGTATCTGTTGGCATATTTTCCTTAATTGTACTGGGTAGAATGGTGACCCCCACTGTATCGTCGGGTGTCACTTTAGATCCTGGGTAAGCTGTTTCAAGTTCCTCCTTGGGGGAAGGAGGCGTTTCCATGCAAATACTGGACTTCTGAGGTAGAAAAGCCTCATCTCATTAGTTTGCCAAGAGCTGGAGGAGTAAATGTAAGGCAGGTAGTATCTGAGTTTTCCTTCTGTATAATCACTCAGGCTTCCGTGTGAGCGGGAAATGTGGATTGGGAAGGAGACCCCCTTCTACGCCAGGAGCTCAGACCACGGCTCTTAGTCTTAGAGTTAGTGGCCCTGGACAAGGTTCAGCGCCCTCCCGGTCTCTGGGAGAAACTGTCCTCCTCCACCCCCACCCACCTTTCTTCTTCTCTTCTTTGTTTTTCTTACTCCCCCTTCCTTTTTCTCTGCTACTGTCTCTCAAACATCGCCTGCTCTTCAGACAAAACAAGCTGCCAGTTGTGGCCATGCTCAAAGGACAGTTCTTGTGTCCCAAGAGGTCACAGAAAGAATCAAAAGAGGAGGTTAATTCACAGTGGGAAGGGACGAGCTTTAGTGGTATGAGGTTTCCATTTGAGGTGCTGCAGAAGCTCTGAAATGAGATAGTGACGGTTGTATAGGCTTGTGAATATACTTACTGCCACTGAACTTGGCACTTCTAAAGGAAAAAGTAAAATTTTTGTTACATGTATTTTGCCACTTTTTTTTTTAAAGGGAGAGGTTGTTTTAAAGTGATGCTCACATTTGCAAGTTTTCCCCCATTTCTTACATTGCAAATTTTTCACTTGAACATTCAAGAGGATTTCAAAAGAGGCACCCAACCAACGGTAAACAACTAGCAGGGGCTTCTCATTCACATGGGTGAGTCTGTGCCAGCTCGTGTGTGGGTCTGGCTGTGGCCAAGAGCTTTTCAGGAGGCTTTTCTGGTCTGAATGGGGCTGAGGATATGGGCTGGAAGAGGCATCCAAGTCGTCTTCCTTGGCCAAGCACTAGGCTATGACACAATGCTAAGTATATATGAGAAAGAGCTAAATGTGGTGGAACTCGAGGATAAAGAGAGAGATTTGAGGGTGTCAGGACTGAGTCTCCATAATAACTCCTATTGACTTCCAGTTCAAAATGGGACTCTACTCGAAGGTCATGTTACTTTTCTCGATGTAAACCCTACAGTTCCACTGCCATACATGTGTCAGCCTCACTGAAGCAGCTGAATGTTCGCTGGTCATTCAGTTCAGCTCAGTCACTCAGTCGTGTCTGACTCTCTGCGACCCCATAAATCGCAGCACACCAGGTTTCCCTGTCCATCATCATCTCCCGGAGTTCACTCAGACTCACGTCCATGGAGTCCGTGATGCCATCCAGCCATCTATCTCATCCTCGGTCGTCCCCTTCTCCTCCTGCCCCCAATCCTTCCCAGCATCAGAGTCTTTCCTAATGAGTCAACTCTTCACATGAGGTGGCCAAAGGACTAGAGTTTCAGCTTTAGTATCATTCCTTCCAAAGAAATCCCAGGGCTGGTCTCCTTCAGAATGGACTGGTTGGATCTCCTTGCAGTCCAAGGGACTCTCAAGAGTCTTCTCCAACACTACAGTTCAAAAGCATCAGTTCTTCGGCGCTTAGCTTTCCTCACAGTCCAACTCTCACATCCATACATGACCACAGAAAAAACCATAGCCTTGACTAGACGGACCTTTGTTGGCAAAGTAATGTCTCTGCTTTTCAATATGCTATCTAGGTTGGTCATAACTTTCCTTTCAAGGAGTAAGCGTCTTTTAATTTCATGGCTGCAATCACCATCTGCAGTGATTTTGGAGCCCCCCAAAAATAAAGTCTGACACTGTTTCCACTGTTTCCCCATCTACTTCCCATGAAGTGATGGGACCAGATGCCATAATCTTTGTTTTCTGAATGTTGAGTTTTAAGCCAACTTTTTCACTCTCCTCTTTCACTTTTACCAAGAGGCTTTTTAGTTCCTCTTCACTTTCTGCCAGTAATTAGCAGGAAGTAATTCTCCACTTTTTCATCAGCTTAGAGCTGTGGTTGGAGCTGGGCATCCTCTCTTCTCTAGGGTTTTCGGTTGTAGCTCTGGACTCTGGCAGTGCCAGCCAACCAACTGTCTTCTCTGCTGTTACCCTCAACTCTACTCCTTTTACCTTATAAATGCCAGTTTATGCTTAGGAAAGAGCTGAGCCTTAGTTCTCTGCCACGTTCAGTTCAGTTCAGTTCAGTTCAGTCACTCAGTCATGTCCGACTCTGTGACTCCATGAATCGCAGCACGCCAGGCCTCCCTGTCCATCACCAACTCCTGGAGTTCACATAAACTCATGTGCATCGAGTCGGTGATGCCATCCAGCCATCTCATCCTCTGTCGTCCTCTTCTCCTCCTGCCCACAATCCCTCCCAGCATCAGAGTCTTTTCCAATGAGTCAACTCTTCACATGACGTGGCCAAAGTATTGGAGTTTCAGCCTCAGCATCAGTCCTTCCAATGAACACCCAGGACTGATCTCCTTTAGGATGGACTGGTTGGATCTCCTTGAAGTCCAAGGGACTCTCAAGAGTCTTCTCCAATACCACAGTTCAAAAGCATCAATTCTTCGGCGCTCAGCCTTCTTCACGGTCCAACTCTCACATCCATACATGACCACTGGAAAAACCATAGCCTTGACTAGACGAAACTTTGTTGGTAAAGTAATGTCTCTGCTTTTGCATATGCTATCTAGGTTAGTCATAACTTTCTTTCCAAGGAGTAAGTGGCTTTTAATTTCATGGCTGCAGTCACCATCTGCAGTGATTTGGGAGCCCCCCAAAATAAAGTCTGACACTGTTTCCACTGTTTCCCCATCTATTTCCCATGAAGTGATGGGACCAGATGCCGTGATTTTAATTTCCTGAATGTTGAGTTTTAAGCCAACTTTTTCACTCTCCTCTTTCACTTTAATCAAGAGGCTTTTTAGTTCCTCTTCACTTTCTGCCATAAGGGTGGTGTCATCTGCATATCTGAGGTTATTGATATTTCTCCCAGCAATCTTAGGGATGTCCTTTAAGCTTATATTGTTGTCAGAGATACAACGAAACCAAACCCTGAGAAGATTCTAGCAGAAGAGTTCTTCTTGGAGAGGAGCTACTGGGGTGTCTGCTAGTAGGGCTTGACCCTTCTCTGTCTGGATACCTGGACCCCCTTACTTTAGAGACACTGATGGAAGAGGAAGGGATGACGTAAGCGGCTGCGTCACTGATCACATGAGCTGACTGATTAGCTCAGGTCCGGTGAGAGAGCCTACTCACTCCCCACTCAGTGCCTGGGCAGCGTGGCCTCATATCTTTCCTGCAGTGTTTCTTAACCTATTTTGCACCATAAGGGTACATTTCCATGAAGAAGAGAAGGCAACTTCTCTATAAGTTTTGTGGAAGGTTAATAGACATTTCTGAATTTTATTGTTCTAGGAAATAAAGCAAAAATAGCTTGAGAGTGACAGTCAGTTTATCATCCCCCGGCATCAGCATCCTTGTTCACCTTTCTCCTCTACTTTTCCTCAGCTTCTCTCCCAGATCCATGAAAACCACTTTATGCTTCCAGCGAAATTCTGTCCCCTGGGTACTAGGACAGCCAGTCACCTTGATTTGAATAATCACTTACGGGTGCAGAGATTTTCATCAGTGACATAGTGATGATAGATCATTAGATAAATAACTCTAGTGACCAAGATCTCACTTAGGAAGGAATACTGATCAGTGATTCCTCTTCCAGCCTCTGTCAATTCAAGATGGAATTTATTCTTCCTAAACTCTTAGTAACAAAGGTCCATCTAGTCAAAGCTATCATTTTCCCAATAGTTATATGAAAGCTGAGTGCCAAAGAATTGATGCTTTTGAACTGTGGTGTTGGAGAAGATTCTTGAGAGTCCCTTGCACTGCAAGGAGATCCGACCAGTCCATCC